>OMNN01100557.1:0-12153 GCA_900302755.1 Chromis chromis | reverse complement strand
AGTCACTCAGAATCCTTGTGTTCACGCGAGAAGATTCTGAGGAAACGATGCTCCGTTTGGTTCCGGAACTTATAGTCTTTCCGGGTCATCCGGAGGTCACGAGTGACTTTTTTGGTATACGTACTCGAACTACGCATGCGCGAAGGGACTATTCAGTGCTTAAAGCACCGCCTCTGGCGGTCATTCGGGACTCATAGAACCGTAGTTACATCCGTAACTTATCGTTTCATCTCTGTAGTGTTGTTTAAAACTCAACTGTATCTCTCTTTATTCCAGACTCAACACTTAAAATGTTTTCCAAAGACCTGAAGGACTTCCAGAGAAGCATGTCCTTCTCTAACATGGTACATATCTATATTTACTTACCAGTTCATCATCTGGATGGCAGTATGCATAAGTGGGCTAACCCTCATGTTGCTGTTTTGTAATAATGGTGTAAAATGGATCTTTGCGTTACCATTACACCTGTCAGGTTCAGAATGCTTGGAGTTTAGCGTGGTGTGTTAGGAGTTTGTGGGCCTGACAGGATGATGCAGTAGAAATGCCATATGCACTAAAACTGGGGAGTAGGCAGCAAAAATTAGTGGGTTAGACCATTTGTGAATAACAACATTTCAAGGATTTCCATTATGCACACATGTGCTGTCATTAATCTCCAGGCATAACACCATCATTTATTCAGCAAAGGCATTCTATGGTACCCAAGTCTAACTGTCATTAACATACAGCCTCAATCCAGACAAACAACAGACCTTCACTCACTTTTCTGGTTTTAGCTGCCAACACATTTGCGATTCCTTCTTTTTGCAATCCTGATAGTTTAGTACATTTCAACCTGCATGGAAACTCACAGATGCACCGGCAAAACAGTCAAAACACTAACTAACTTTATTTAAACAGAACACAACTGCATTCAATGTGATTCTCAGGTTAGACAAGTTGTGCTCAGCAGTAATCATCCAATGGGCGTTGTGGACAAACAGCACATGGTTGTTGGGGGGCCAGTCATCATGGATTAGGATTAGACCATTTGGGCATATGAAAGCCAGACACATGCAGACTTGTATAAAGGTGATAAATCATTTTGTGACCAAACGTGGGTTAGCCCACTCGTGCATACTGCCATCCATATGACTATTTGGTGGTTTCCATTGCCTGTAAAATGAAAGGCTTGGGTTGTGGTCAGTCAGATTAAGGTAATTGAGGATCTCTTCTGATAGATATTTGTCAATATTTTCTTTTGTAGACAAATTTATTAATCGAGAAAATCAATGAAGATCGATCAGTGATGAAAATAATAATTAGTTGCAGCCCTAATTTAAAGAAATTGAATGTAATGTCTCGTAAAGTTGTTTCTTTTATAATGTGGCCATGTATTTTCTTCAGCCATCATATATGCAAATATCTATAACCAATATCAGTTGTTTTTCTTACTAATAATACTGCTGTAACAGAAGTTATGCTATATACAGTTATATACCGTCTTTTTCTCCACCCATCTCTGCTGAAGGTTCCTTCTATCCACCTATTACTAATTTTCTTTTCTTTTATATGTCCCCTGTGGTCTAGTCTCCGATGTCTTGTAGCTATACATATAAACCAGTGGGAGGAGGGTTCCTGTGACAGAGAACAGTGACGTGGGAAAAGAATATGAAACAATTTTTCTTTCTCACACACACCCTCTGAAACAGGCCGAAGTCACTGCATCCACAGCAGCTGTTTCATCTGCACACATGGAGACTCAAGTGTTATAGTGGCACCACCAGTCGGCAAGACAGTCCAGCCACTGACAGCAGGAAAAAGTTAGACATACAGTGTTTTAGTCTGCAAACGCTGCATCAGTCAGTCCGCATTGCAGCGACATGATGTCAGAAACACAACCTCAAGGAACTAAAAAGACCTTAAGTAGGGTTTTACTTGTACCACATCTCTAGAACCACAAATATTAGCAAGATTAGTCACTGGATTAACAACATGTTGGTTTCATAGGGCATGTGTGTGATTATGTTGTGCAATGTTTGAATAATATTGGTGATAGTAATGAACTAGAAGGGCACTTGGAGAGCACATCGCCAGCCAGCGTCCTGTCTCGTAGTTTTTATTATTGTTAAGAAAGTGTCCTGGATCTGCACCAAAGTTTAATTGGCTCTTTTATTAAGTTTGACCAGGTAGTTTTTGCATAACCTTGCTGACAGACAAAAAACCCACTACCCACAACGTTAACAAATGTTGGAAAAAATTCAGGTATGCACCTTTTGGTCCGTATGGTTGGCACCAAAATTAAATTTTGTTTTTGTGTGCCCTTTCAGCTCTGTAGTTTTTACATCTGCTACAGACAGACAAAAAATGAACCTGGCTAACGGCACTGAAAGCTCTGCTCTAGCCTTGGCAGAGGAGTAAAGGAAACCAGCAGAAGTGGATTCTAGAAAACCACAAAAAGAAAGCTAAACCTAACCTAAATATATTCCATTATCAAGATGTGGCTATAATGAAATGTTCAGTATGGCAGCATTAGCCCAACAGGATCAACAACTACAGAAACTGTGGTCCAGGAACTAAAGTTCAGAACCAGGCTCATTTGGTCAAACTAAGCTTTCTTGTAAAAGTTCCTTCAGGTGAAAAGGGGTCAACAGGCGGTCGGCTAGTTCCTGTACAGTCCAACCAGCATTTCAGTGTTTCCCAACACTGAGCTGAAGTAGCTTCCTGTTTGATGTGCTTGAAGAAGTTTTAAAGAATCATTTACTCAGGATGCTCTTCTCCTCCGCTCCGTCACACTTTGCACCTCCTTCCTTCCGTCATTCGTTTCTTTTTGACTCCTTCGGCGTCGATGCCAAACTTTGCGACCAGGTATGACTCTAAATGTAAACAATGGCTGAAATTTCTCCCATGGCCTCCAGCTGGCCCGACCCAACAACGCACATCTGGCTCAGCTATTTTTCCTGTTCTTTGTGAGTCAGTGCTTATTTAGCCCAGTGACTAATATCCTGTTCAGTACATGATTAGGGAAGAGTAAAACCATTCGACTTCAGTTCATGGTCATGATGGGGTTGTTACTGGGCTTTTCCTCACCATGCCACTGTTTTCTTTTGCAGTGTAAGACCCAACAGTTTAAACCCTATGTCAGATCTGCTGCATAAGGTGTATTTGAAAGTGCAGCCGTTGGAATTTGCTGACTGCACAGTTTCAATTACGATTTCATTTTGTTAGTAAGAATGTATATTGTGAAGCTTCCAGTTGTGTGTGTTTAGTTAACATGTGTTTAGCTGAATACACATCCACTATATGTTCCAGTAAAGGTAGTTTTACATTTAACAACTTTAAGGTATTTTTCACTTTACTCTTGCTTTTAATTTGGTTTGTACTATTTTATATTCATTAACAACAAGCACTAAACAAATGTAATCCATTTTTTGTCAGCATGAATATGAAGAGCCTGAGGAAATTCTACTAACGACTAAAATGTCTTCAGTTTTTGCTGATTAACAACAGAACAGAATGTACTTTCGTCCAAACAGTAAGACTGCAACTAAACACATCGTGGGTGTTTATTGTTAAAGTCACGTTTTTGCTCACTTACCCCTTTTCTACCAAGAAGAACCAGGTGCTAGTTCAGTGCTGGTGCTTAGTTGGTTCAAATCTCGATCCTCCTCAGAACCTGTTTGCTTTTCCACTGGCAAGGAGCCAAGTTGGAGCCACGCCATTGCATCACCATAACACAACTACACTTTCATTGATTACATAGCAGTTAAACAAAACGCAATAAGTTGATGATAATATCTATGTTTATCTTTATAGATGGTCTTAAGGCTGTTAGCGAGGTGGAGGTCGCCTGTTGCCTGGGCACTTCCGCGATCACGCTACTGGTGGGACACAGTTGTACCAGATTTCACTGCAACAGTTTGTGCAAAACTTCTGTGTCCCGGGAGTCATTCCAATACCTTTGTGATCGGACCAGGGACGTCCTGGCGAAAAAGGACACAAATTTCCGCTTGTGTGTCCCTTTCCACCATTAATCGTTGGTCACGATAACCCCGCCCCCAGCCCCTGACGTACTCTGTGCTTAGCTCTGACCCAACAAACAGTTGGTGCTTGCTAAGCACCAGTTTTTAGCACCTGGAGCCGGTGCTTAGGTGGTGGAAACACAAAGACTTGGTGCTAAGTCAGGCACTGGCTCCGAACTAGCACTGGAACCAACTCGGTGGAAAAGGGATAACTGTGGGCTCATTTTTCACTGCAGTATAAAGGCTTGCACCTCTATGGAAACAGAAACACCCTGGCTAGAAGTGGAGAGAACTCAGAAATGTCTTTTATGCAGTAAACAAAAGTTATAATACTATATAATTATCATTAACGATAGAAAACAAAAGTTGAATTTCTTTGATATTTTTTTTCTCACAAGACCTGGGAGGCTCTACATGCTATAGATATTTTACTACTTAGAATTCAAATTAGTTTCCATCCTTGTTTTCTATCTGTTCTGTGTAAACACAACCTGCAGTTCAGCCGAGTAGTCCCTGAATCTTTGTCACGTGACATTCAGTTGCATCTGAGTCACAAATGTCGTCATGGTTGCATCAACGAATGCGACATGTTGTATGTTTTTTTTTACAGAAGCTGGCACGGGCAAACGATTCTTTTTTTGAATTTCTTGAATTATCTTGAAATGTCACAATTTGCAGCTTAGATTTGTTTGTGTGTAGTTCAGGGACCTTCAGAAAGTTAAAAGTCCAGCAATTCCATTTCAAACCGGCTTACTAGATTTGGGTTTCAGAGGGTTAAAGCAAATGATGGTAACTCAGTACTGAATGTGTAATGCCAATTTCAAACACTTTATTTCCACTATATATTACAAAATAGCCAATATTAAGAGCAGGGTAAGATGCTGATTTTATTATTAGCCTTGTTTTTAGCCACCATAACTTTAACATTCCCATAGGCCGGGTGGAGGGTACTGGCTGAGGATGTTGTGGGATTGAAAAAATGCCGTTGTAAAAAAAAAAGTTGCATGTTTGACTGGGCTCTGTGGATCCACACTGAAGCCTATCAGCTGGTGTTTTCTGTCATGTATTTAGAAGTCCAGTGCAGGAGTTGCCATGGGAACTAGCATTACCCCTCAGGAGTAGCTCCAGCGAGTGTACAGTTGCTTGTCCGTGAGAAATGCTTCTGCTGGGTTTTCTAGTCAGGCCAGCAGAACAGTGGGATCTGTTGAATCGAGCTGCAAGTCCTTCCCCTCTTTCCTCTGGTTGTTTGGTAAAATGACACGACTACACACACTTTAAACAGCGCTAATGTACAATATCTACTACAGGTCCACGCCCTTTTATTTCTGCGCGTTGCCTCTATCACCTCAGCAACAGCGAGGGAGGGAAAAGAAAGCTGAGAAAATGTACACTCAGGATTTTTTCTTCCTTTTCGCAGTCTGTCCCTCACAACCCAGCAACACCCCTCCCTTCTGCTCGGCTCTTTAGTCAATGAGAAAGTGAACTCTCCAGCGCTGTGTCTTGACAATTGCTATTTATGTCCCTCTCTCAAAGACGTACTCTGTCTGTAGGGGAAACTCCAATGTTGCCTGACCTGCTTTCCACAGTGAAAGATCCTGTCTGGTTGGAGGGCACTCCTTCACTGTACACTCCACTGTGCTCCTCAGTCAAACTTGAATCTCGTCACCCCCGGAAAGACATTTGGGCTGCTTTGTCTCGGGAGCAGCAGCTGTTCTTGATTACGCATTATTTAATCAACCACTTTAGTTCTGGTTTGAATGTGGGCGTAAACATCATCAGTGTCACACTTGTTGGTTTTTTCTCTTTTTTTTTCATTCAGTGCTGCCAGTTTACTGTTAATACACTCTAATGGACACAGTAAAGGCAGAACACAAAGCTATGAATGGCAAACTCTTCATTCCACCATTTTGTTCCGCTACTTTAACCCAGTAGTTAAATATCGCGACAACTATTGCATGTATTGCCGTGAAGTTTTGCTCGGACATTCGCGGTCCCTAGAGGATCAATCCTACTGGCTTTGACGACAGTCCTCTGACTTTTCCTCTTCTGCGATCACGAGACTGACACTTGTGGCTTTGAGTAAACTATTTTTGACGAGATTTTTCAGAATTTAGAGATAACAGATAAACCAGAAGTAAATCAGTAGTGACAACCCAGCTGATTTTTCTGTTGATGAATGAAAATGACCTCTTCATTTGAGTTAATATCATTTTGACAAACTGTCATTATGTAATGCAGCACAATATGTGGCAGCTCCAAAAGTTATGGAATGCTCTGCCTTTGCACATTAGACAGGCCTCTTCTGTCTGTTTTTAAATCGCTTCTTAAAACCCATCTATTTTCCTTGGCCTTTGACAAGTGAGATGTTGATTTTATTTAATTGATTTCATTTTATTTAATTGTTTTTATTGTATGCTTGTCATTGTTGTATGCCTTTTAATCTTATTTTATTTGTATTTGTATTTTATATGCAATTGTTATGCTTCATTGTCTTATCTATTGTGTTTTTTTGTTTTTTTTTAATCTATTGTGTACAGCACTTTGTTCAACTGTGGTTGTTTTTAAAGTGCTATACAAATAAAGTTGAGTTGGATTGGACAATATGAAATGTTAACAAAGGTTTACATAATAAAGTGCAAAACTGAGTTAAAGTGGGATGTCCAACGTCATTCAAGTAAATGAAAAGGAAAGTGTATTATTAAAGTCAGTAGTGCAACTCCTCTTTCTTTCGGGGAGTTTTCCCCATTTTTATTGATAGAGAGAGACAGGGTGAAAGGGGGTATAGAGGAGAGAGACATGCAGCAAAGGGTCTTGAGCCAGATTCAAACTCATGACCGCTGCTGGCAACCTGCACCCACATGGTAACGCCTTAACTCAGCGAGCTATACGGCGGTCCACAACTCCGCTTTCTATGAAAAGTGAGAGTGTATATTAAACAAAGTGCTGCATGGACACGGTGGATATTTTACAAACGCAAAGCAGCTAAAGCAACTTGTTCTCTCCTTGTTGTGCTGTTGCTCCCTCACTTTGGTTGTAGCTTTGAATTTGATGTAAATACGGCTGGATTCTCTGCACAGCTGTCGTCTTTGTTTTGTTTCTTGTAAGTTTGTCGGACGAAGTTGCGTTTCTACAACCAGGATTTTATTGATTTTTAGCCTAACACAGCTTGGAAGGGACTTCTTGTTAAGATGTAGTCTTAATGAGCTGCTGTTTCAGTACTGATTTTGTTGTCTGACAGCAAAAACAGAAAAATATGTAATAGAAAACAGCTTTATTAAGAATTCAGCTTTATTAAAATGCAGTATATGTGAGCACAGAGAAAAGCAAATGGATGCTAATTGCTGCTGTTATATACCATCAAAATTGCAGTTTACAAACCTCCTTTTTCTTCTGGAATAATTTAAAGTGCTGCCATACTTTTTTATTTTATTTTATAATTTTTGTTTTATTTTGATTTTTGCAAAATAGTGGACAATTTGCCATTTGTTGTAATACAATATACATTTCAAAGTGTTATGCTACTAAACAAGAAAATAAAAGTAAAAATACAGTAATATAAAACACATTTGGTGTAAACTAGATGAACAGAGCCTTTGGGGGGATACCGTCTTATTCAGTTATTGTTTATTTGTTTGTGTCTTTTTGGACATTGATATGTACATTAGCCACTTTTCCCAGTCTGTTGCGAACCTTTCGTCTTTCATTTTTAACCCTTTAAGACCTGAGCCTCAAAATGTCCACCTGGTCTTTTTTTTTCTTATTTTAATTACAAAAAGGTAAGAAAATGTCCTGTGAGTGCTGGTGCCCATTTTTTCGTTGCGCTTTACAACCAATATGGTGTCATTACGGTAATTTCATCCAGTGGATTCCTGGGGGGGCACGAATGAAATTACCGTAATGACACCATATTGGCTGTAAAGCGCAACGCCTCAGCTTTCAGAAACCATTTTTCCGATAGCACAAACGGTGACATATTTACGGTATTCCAAAGTGCGCTAGCCCAAACGTGTCGCCGTTGACACACTAGGACTTAAAGGGTTAATTATTTTATGAGCTTTATCAATTTAAAAAATCGATTTAAAAATACAAAACTTAAACAACTGTTTTGGAATTGCATTCATTTGACAGTTTCATAGGAAAACTGACTATCCTGTACATTAGTTATCATGTTTATACTTATACCCCAAAAATAAATGAAGAACATATTATTTGACCTTCAGTGATTTGCAGAATAATGTAATAGTAATAGCAATGGTCTCAGCCTGGACACTCCTAATATAACGTAATAACACTGTGCTGAGGTTCCTGTCTGGCTCTTCCATTGGAGCTAACTGGTGAAGTTAAGAGGAGTATTAACTTTGAAGACACTCAGATTAACTTTTCCCAGCTTTCAGTCTTTTTGTTGGAGTCGGGAGGTCATTATTTTAGTTTAGAAACAGCTGGATGTCCTGCCTCTGGGCAAAACGCAAACATATATCCTATGTCCTATGCTTCTAGATTTCACTAATTAACTTGCAGCATCTCCCTTGTTGCTTACATACAATACAATTTATGATGTCTGTAAACTTCTGAGAGAGCCAGGCGAAATGTTTACCCGTCATAACAGCCTCCGGCCCAAAGTCCAAACTCATTTTTACAACATAGATACTTGCTAAAAAAGTGCTTTTTGACTGTATTAAAGAGTTTGTTGTCCACAGAGGGTCCAGGAGAGCTGGCTCTGAGAGCAGGAGACGTGGTGACCATGGTGGAGCAGGTGGACAGCGAGTGGTACAGAGGAACCTGCAGAGGATCTACTGGATTCTTCCCCATCAATTATGTCAAAATCCTGGTGGGTTTCAAAGCATCTCTCACCTGTTTTGTAACAACACAGACTGCTGCAAGATATATTAATGTCTGTTTTCTTTTCCTCTCAGTCAAATTCACCAAAGCCGCTCCCTGAAAGGAAACCAAAGCCCCCATCTGCATCAGTCAGGTACAGATTTTACAGTTTAATATCTTTGCCTTTACGCACTAACCCGATGTTAGAATGTTCTGTGTGCAAGGTCTTCTATATAGGGAGAACTAAACGCCGCTTAATAGATAGACTAGCTGAACACAAATACGCCACAGCCAACTTGACACTTTTTGGATTATCATAACAGTAACCCATCCTATCAGGAAAGGTGATAGGCTAAGACAGCTAAATCAGAGGGAAACCTTTTGGATTTATAAATTACAGGCCACTAAATATCCTGGCCTTAATGAAGATATTGACTTTTCTGTATTCATTTGACCCTGTTTTTTTTTGTGTGTGTTCCCTTTCAGTAATACGTTCTTCATGTAATAGGATTGCAATGATGGTATTTGTTGTTCTCCTTTTCTTCATTGTTTTATTTATGTGGTGTATTAGTTGAGTTTGACATCATTACCTCCGCCAAGCGCGAAGCCGGCGTTTATCTGTCTGTCTGTCTGTTTGTTAGCAAGATAACTTGAAAAATTCTGAACGGATTTTGATGAAATTTTCAGGAAATGTTGATAATGGGCCAAGGAACAGGTGATTACATTTTGGTGCCCCCCTTCCCCATACATCTCCCTCCCCCCGAAGTATATTCGTCATTAATTGGACCCCAAAATCCATCGCAGCGGCTCAATTTTTAGATTTTAGCGCCTCTCTGCTTAAAACCTTCTCTTTGCAGTGAGAACTGTTTGACTCTCTGATGAAGGCTTGACTGCCGAAACGTGTCAGGGTTTTTACAGGTTTATATGTAACCAAGCCACTTTATTAAAGGCTTTTTAACTTTCCCATGAGAGGGCCTTGGAGTCCTTCCTGTTTTGCATCATTTATATCCCATCCAAAGAGCACCTCAAACTTACAACTTCTGATTCCAGTAAGCGCTCCTATATAGACTTTTTTCTAACCCGATGAGCTAACTGGGTGTTTGAAACGTCCCTTAAAGCGGTCCGAGATGCGTGGCGAGGTTCGACTTCGAGGGGGAGCACAGGGACGAGCTGTCGTTCTCCGAGGGGGACGTGATCCAGCTGAAGGAGTACGTGGGGCAGGACTGGGCGCGAGGACAGATGGGCGCCGTCGCCGGCATCTTCCCCCTGAACTTTGTGGAGATCGTTGAAGATCTGCCTCCACCCCCGAGTCAGCAGCCGTCTGCTAAGATAGCACTGCCTGGTAAAAACTCCCATTAATGCATTTACACTTTCCTTTATGTCGGTCAGTGTGTTTAAATGTGGTTGTTCATACCACAGCAACATGTTATCCTCCTGATCCTCGGTGGGAAACAAAAGAGCGGTTGTGTCCGTCAGTGAAGAGCCTTTATTCATCCCTTTTCCTTTATGCTGCTGGTGTTTTCCTCTGTGGCATGTCAGGAATTCCTGCTTGTTTCTGTTTCATTAAACGGTTGTTTACAAAAGTCCAGGCCACGGCAGGACCTCAGAAATACTAATTAGTGGTCATTAGTTGTGACAAGCCCTATTGAAAGACATCTTTAGATTGTTTTTCATTTATTTCATATTTTATTCATATATACGTACGTGTATTTTCTACTATCTAGATCTGAACTAGTCTAAAATTGTCGCACAGCATTGTTATAAGGTTATATACAGTTTTATTATCCAACATTAAAGAACTGAATTAACTTTATATTGTTGGCAAACTCAAATGTAAAGACCATGAAACTACTGGAATTAGCCTAAAAAGTAACGTCCTCTCAGGTCATGATTGCAACCTGCCAGAAAAATAACGGACAATAGCGTAATAAGTTATTACATTAACGGCCTAGCATTAAAAAAATCCCTTTGAAAATGTAATAACTGCAGCTGATAATGTACTAATACATCAATAGGACTGACTTTCTTGTCTTTGTGCAGTTTGCTCATCAAAAATAGGTCTAGTGGATGACATAGTGGTCATATTCATCCATCAAGGATACGTCCCATGTAGCTCTCACTCTCCTTAATTATGGTTGTAAGAGCCAATGTGAGAATTATTTGTTGTACAGAATCTTTATTTAGAATATTGTTTATGTAATTAGATATGTAAAGTCATCATTCCATGTCAGTGTCTCTGTTGGATGTTGCATTGTCAAATGAATTCACCACATTTTTTAAACTTAGAAAACGTTTAATTAAAACTTTGTTCAAACATTTCTCAAGGAAAAACGATTCAGTCCTCACTTCAGACTGGATTTAAAGAACTTGACTGGCTCTATAATTGTACTTAACTCCAATATACAACAGAGAACATGAACACTCATTTACAAATGTAAAAAACTTGGAGTATTATGTACGTTATTGGCTTTATTACATTTAAAAAGGCCACAATTATTACATTATTAGTTTCTACAGACGTACTTTACTTAACTGTAAAATAAAAGAGTGAAGAAGGTGTGCTGTGTAATATGTGAGACATTAAACTCATCAAAAGTAGAGAAGCTGTACTCACATATAAAAAACTATGCCCGAGTTACTGAGTAGGAAATCCGAATTCCGGAAGTGTTTTCTTTTTCCTAGTTAGAGATTTGGAAATTCCTAGTTCCCGTTATCCTCGTAGTTTCAATGGTAGCATCTGGACTTGGTTGAGTAGCTCCAAGACATTCCACCTTCATCCAAGAGGCTTCATCAGTTCTAAACTGACTGGTTGGGAGTTCCTAATGACCCTCATTGGCACCGTTCTCTCCTGGCCACAAAGGCACATAACGAACCCCATTGTGAGAGGGAAGGACCTAACGACTCCCATAATGAGGGAGGGGCAACACTCACCCAGCAGACTGGAGCTTCAATAGTGTTAATGGATCCTGAAGAGTCTAAAACCTGGAACTCCCAACCAGTCAGTTTAGAAGTAGTAGTATGTCGTCCAAAAATGACTCAAAAACATCATAGTATCATACAGTGGTTCTCAACTGGTGGCTCGGGACCCAAAAGTGGGTCGCGAAGCCATTTTTAGAGGGTCTCAGAAGCACGACCCCCTAAAGTAGTGGTATAAAGTCTTATTTTAAAGGACGTGTTTCTTCTGACACAGTTTGCTTTCAATAGCAGGATATTTAGTGGTGGTGACACCAGTAGTTGTCCACTATTAACCTCTAGATGAGGCTCTGCCAGCTTAGTGGAGACATTTATGCTAAAACATGCCAAAAATAAACCAACATGTGCTCAGAATCTGTCA
>OMNN01100556.1:3033-22005 GCA_900302755.1 Chromis chromis | reverse complement strand
GTTGACACACCTGCAGACTCCCGCAGGAGACTCAACCCTCCTACACCGCCGAACCGACCGCCTCCGGGACTCACCCGAGCCGACAGACCCCCGATGAGCTGGGGGGAGAGGCTGGAAGAGGGAGGCAGGAAGATGACGAAAAGCCCAGAGAGGTACACCTCGCTGAGGGGAGCGAGTTTGCAAGAATCCTGGAACAAGACGGAGCAGGACAGAGCCGTCCAGAGCCTCTACCACCGGCATCACATCAATAACCTCCACCAGAGACCCTGCATGCCTCCGTCTGCTCTCAACACCTGCACCGACCTGGCGGGACAATGCCAGGCAGCTTCTCCGTCTCTGGTGAGGGAGCGACAGGCACCAGACAGCATGCTGGTGTATGACGAGGTTCTGCAGCAGCACCGCCGGCTGCTCAGCAAGCTCGACCTGGAGGAAAAGAGGAGGAAGGAGGCCAGAGAGGGAGGTGAGGAAAACAACGGAGAAGGATAAAGATTAGGGATCGACTGATATGGGTTTCCTAGGGCCGATACTGATTATTGGTACTGGAGAAAGGCCGATGACTAAAAGTTGGGACCAGTATACCATACATGTAATGTTTTAATAGCATGTGATGGCAAGGAACCTGTCATTGATAACTAGACTTCTTCATTAACAAGGATGACTATAGCCAAATATGTAAAATAGGAGTAATTAAAGTAGGACACACTCCTCTGTTTATGAACTGAAATTGATCAGTTTTTCTGCTACAGATGCGTCTGCTGTTGTCTTAATATTTTACTGTTCTGTTACTTTTATTGTCCACTAAGGTCCAGATCTTAAAGCATGATTAATTATTGTTTTCGAGATTCTGTTTCAGGGTAGTTTGTGGCTCCCTACTAACTTAGCTGTTAGCATAGCCTTAGCCACTGTGAGAGCAGCTAATTACCTGGTTTGTGGAAGCAGCTTGTGTTTCTTGCTCAGTTTTTGCAGTCTCTGCTTGAGAGACCACAGAGTGACAACAGACAGAGAGAGGAGGCCACATCAGACGTGAAGTAGTGCATTTCATTTATCAATAATCTGTCAATAATTTACCGATACCAATAATTGGTTAGGCCACATATCAGCCATGATAATAGGCCAGGCCCATAATCGGTCTATCCCTAATAAAGATGCAGGGTATTTATAAGCAGCAGGGGACAGGAGAAGATGGTTGATTGTGTCATTTAAACTGCCTCATATGCCTGCAGTTTTAAATAATGAAAGATAATTTCTCTCTTGCTCTCCTTTTACCAGGTTATTACTATGACCTGGATGAATCATACGACGAGAGCGACGAGGAGGAGGTGAAGGCTCATTTGAGGAGAGTGACTGAACAGCCTCCACTCAAACTGGACACATCCTCTGAGGTGCGTGAACAGACTCACATGTGCATTTATCGCAGTTTTACAAGTTTGACATTTGTCGTCTGATTACCCAAATTCCTCTCTCCAAAGAAAATGGATTTCCTGCGGGTGTGCGGCCTCACCACGGTGGCCCGGCGTGATGAACTTCTGGCCCAGAAGAGGAGGAAGAGGAGGAGGATGATGAAAGAGCGCAGCCTCTCTCCGCCGGCCGTGCGGGGCAAGAAGAAGGCCTCTTCACCTCCAGCATCCACAACTCCCTTAACTACCCCGTACTCTGCTGAGCAGATGGACCGCACCCCCGAACTGGAGGAAAAAAAAGACTTCCTCCTTATGTTCAACCTTTCCCATGTCAGCCCACAGCAGAGGAGAGGTAACAACCTGTTTAGTATCCACACACATCCTACGTGCTACTCTGCTCGCTTCACAGTTGTTGTGCTGGTGATTCCCCCGTGGAAAGATATAGCATTTACTTTCTCTCAGTTTTGTGTTTTTACCGAGGCTGTAGGTGGGGTGAGAAGAAAATAAAGTTAGGAAGAATCTGGAGAAGAGGTTGTAGCAGGATTTTATACTTTCTCCCACAAGGGTAGATTTTAATCCGCATCCAGGCGAAATACGGTTAAAAATGTATGAATTCTATTGAAAAATGTCATAAACAAACGTGTAAAATTGTGTAAAAATTTAATATTCAGAAAATATTTTGGAATATTTTAAAGCATATGCAAAAATCTTCAGAAAAACTTCCTAAAACTTTTGCCCAGTGTTTGTTTTATTGTCTGTGGCCTTAAAATATCTGTAAATACTGCAATAACAATGTTAGGGTTCATTATTTTACATCACGTATTTTAAAAAGATTCAGCTCTATTTATTTGGTTTATTTTTTACCTGTTTATTAATAAAAATGAAAATCTGATAACACGAATCTGAAAATTGTATTTTAAAACACCAGTGTAAGCTGTCTGTTGTTAAAGTGATTATTACTTGCTTAGAGGGACGCTGGTGTATAATCAGCAGCTCATTTGCACTCCCTCGCATTTTGTCTCTCCTCTCTCTCCTACCACACGCCTTTTCTGCAAAAAAGATTTTGGATGAAATGGGACACAATATCGGGGTGACAATCTGTATAAACTAATCCGGTCCTCTGAAAATATCATGATATGTTTTAAGTGAAAACTGGAGAAAACTGAATATGATGAGCTTCCATCAAATTTGAATTTTTGTGGCCATAGCATGTTTGCACTGGACGTTACCTCAGATCATCCATTTACTGACATTTTTCTGTCAGTTCCTCATGCCAGTCAGTTCTTTAAGTCCTCATTTTTTCGAATATGAATGACGGGTGTTCTCATTCTGTCGTTTTCTCTGTAGATAAGGAGAGGACAGAGGAGCTGCTGAGGGCTATTCAGAGGAAGACTGTGACGTTAGACACACTCAGATATAATCCTTTACCACTGTGTAAAAGTCCTCCGGCTCCCTCAACTGGTGAGACACACAGACAGACACACAGACATCAAGACATACACATATGTTTAACCCTCTGAGCCCCAAGCAGTTTCTGGGTGTTTATTTGCTCCTGTCACATTTTTACTCGCCGGAGGCTCATTTTACACTGCAATATGAAGTCCTGCACCTTTATGGAAACAGCACAACCATGTCTAGAAGTAGAGAGAAGTCAGAAATGTCTTCTGTGCCGTATAATAGAATAAAAATAATTAAAAGAAAAAGAATAACGTTACATTTTTAAAAATTATTTTGTATCCCTACTTGTTTCCTATCTGCTCTGCTCAGTTCAGCCCAGTTCAGCTGAAAAGTCACAGATTTTTTGTCACATGACCCTAAGTTGCAGCTGAGTCAGTCATGGCTTCATTGCACTGAGCGGCACATAATTTAATGATAATCACAGAATCCTGCACATGGTTTATTTTTCACAATTTTAAAAATGGCACATGTAAGTAATTTTATTGAAAATCATGCTTTAAGGCTTAGATTTGGTTAAGTTTTCTGGTTGAACAGCACATTACAGATGAGTATTTTACAAATAGTTGTACATTTTCCCAAAAAGTGGAAAAAATGGTGGCCTACCTGGTTTGTGTAAACACAACCTGCAGTTCAACCCAGTACAGCTGAAATGTCCCTGAGCTTTTGTCATGTGCCTGCTGGTCACAGCTTAGTTTTTGATTAAATAGCAAGATTTTTTAGCTTAGACTTGGTTAATTTTCCTCACACATAAGTTCAAGGTCTGTCAGAAAGTGGACAGTCTGATGATTTTTTATGTTTTTACAGTTTCTGGCTCTGATAAATTGTGTGATTTTAGTGATTTAAAAAAGAAAAGAAAACATGTCTTTCAAAGCCAGTTATTGGGGTTCAGAGGGTTAAAGTTGCAAGAAACTCTAATAAACTGTGCTCATTTTGTTTCTTAGGTGACTCCTCTTCAGCCCCTCAATCAAATGGACACCTGTATCCAGACTCTCCCAGCCCATCCCCTCCATACTTACACAAACCTAAGCACCTCCATAGCGACGCACTCAAACCCTCCGTGGACTCCCAGGTGACCCGTATCCCTCCTCCTCTGGCGCCGCATCACGAAAAGACTGAGTTCATGGAAACTCAATCGAACAGGAAGCTCCAGGCCCTCCAGAACGGCGTCGCTGCTCCTCTGCAGAAAAAGGAGCCCAATCCTGTGCAGAACGGACGGAATCGGCCCTGGGAAAGATTCACACCTGAGGCCTTTGCTCAGCACTTCCACCAGGCTGTGCTGCAGTCCACACACAACACTCTTCAGAAAAAAGGTCAGCGTCTCACTTCTTCAATAGCATGACCATCAGGCTTGATTGTGAATTTTTAAATTACACTATTCCGCCATCTAGTGGTGACAACATGCACTACCTTAAAATGACTACTGGTGAAGTAAATTGGCTTCTTCTGATGTGATAAAAATGGCTACAAAGACTGACATTGCCTTTTTGTCTCACTCTCTTCTCCTAAGGAGTCTCAAATTGTGTCCCTGAGGCCAGCATGAAAGCTGATCGCTCGCTGCCTCACAACATCTCTCAGCTGAAAAGTTCAAATCTGAACCACGTCCCTCAGCACGCACACATCAACGGCCATCACTATCACTCTCCTGCAGCCAGCCGGGACGCTCCGGCACCACGGGACCATCTGTCCGACGAGGACGAGGAGGAGTCTGGCCAGGAGGAGGATGAAGGGGAGGAGGAGGAGGAGGAAGAAGCTCCAAGGAAGTGGCAGGGCATTGAAGCTATTTTTGAGGCCTATCAGGAGTATGTGGATGGTGAGTGAAGTCAGTTTAATGTGTGTAGCATAAAACAGTGTTTGTCTCAGAGGTTTCGCTCAGTAAATCAATAACCTAGTAGCTTTTATATGGCATAAGGGTGATATTTTCAAATAGAAATACTTCACTGGGAAATACTCCAGTATTCATTTCTGCATGGCATGAGGAAAGAAATGTGAAAAGTAAAAAATATTGTATATGAAAACATAATTATTGACAACAAAGCCTGACTAAACATGTCTTTTTGAAGTTGATATCAATATATTTGACGGTTTAATCACCAGATAAAGATAAATCAGCTGTCTTTAAAGGGATAATATAAACCTTTCCAGTAAGGACACCTCAGATCTGAACAATAATATTATTTGCAATTTACTTGTCTTAAAATTACTTGTCTTAGTAGTTTGTGCAATATCAATTTCAGTACCATGTGTAACTGTAATTTCATTTTCATGTGCAGTATTTTGCTTATTTCTGGAATATTTAACTTTCACGTACAACATTGTCAATGTAATATGCAATATTTTACTTTTCAATATTTAAATTTTGTGTGTGGTATTACATCAGTATTATTTCTAGCATTACTTTTTTTCTATTATAGTTTTATTTTAGTTTTTTTTATTTCAGTAATGTATCATACTTATATCTTATTGCTTTTCTACGAGGCACTGCACTTCAGGATTAATGAAGTCTTAACTCTGGTTCACAATGAAATGTGATGACAATACGTGCTGCAAATACTCACCTACACATTATTGTAGCAAAAATAAAAGTGTAATTGCTCTCTAGAGGACAAAGTATTTACCTCTTATTAAATTATCTCTCAGTTGCTGTCTTTTCAAGTTAAGCATTACACTGAGTCTGTTTTACATTGATTACATTAGTGAGTGCAAAGCTCAGCAGGAATAGATTATGCTAAATTTCACTCAATTGATGTGATAGAGGTGTTAAAATACATATAATTTTTCCTAATTTGTGTTTTTCTCTCTTTCCAGAATGGAGTATAGAGAGGCAGGTTCTTCACAGCCAGTGTAAGCGACTTGAAGCACAGAACTACAATCTGACCAGAACTGCAGAGCAGCTTTCTCTCACTATGGGGGTGAGTCCCTCTCTGTTTCTTTGCAAATTCCTGCACTTTCAGCTTTTAGCAAACAGTGTTTCCATTCTGTTTATCCTGTTGTATATACGCCGATCAGCTACAACATTCTGACCACTGACAGGTGAAGTGAATAACATTGATCATATTGGTACTATGTGGTGTTCTGCTGGAAAACCTTGGATTTTAACATCCGTGTTGATGAGACTTAGACACCCAAATAAACATTGTCCCAGAACAAGCACACTCCCTCATGCAAATGGAAATCCCAAATGTCACTGGCCTACCCCCGCAGGAAAATGCACCCCACCACATGGCAAAAACATCAAACAATCAGGAACATCTTGAGGAACATGACAGTGGCCCAAGATGTTGATTTGACCTCCAAACTTCCTAGACCCCATTCTGATCAAGCATCAACAGGATGCAGTGGAACAAGTTGGATTGACAGAGGCCCCACTGCACAAGCCAGAGTACCCAAAGGATCCACTGCCAACGTCCTGGTGCCAGACCCCATAGGACACCCTGAGAGGTCCTCTTGTCCATGCCCAATGGTTCAGAGCATTTTTGACCACATAAGGGGGACCAACACAATATTACACAGGTGGCCATAATCTTATGCCTGATCGGTGTATGCATGGTCAGTATAAAGCTATAGCCACAAGTTAAGTTGTTTTGCTTAGCAGAAAGACTAAAGACAGGGAGGGAAAGCTATCCTGGCCAAAAACTAGTCCACATCCCCATTAAAGTCATAATTGTAGCTTTTACTCATTCTTTTTTTGTCATTTTTACAGATTAAACAAAGAAGAATTAAGGTATTAATTAGTGAACTTTCGAGATGCTCCATTTTGTTACCTTGAGGCAGACGCAGGCTATTTATCCCTGTTTCCTGTCTTTATGCTTTATGGCTGCTGGCTGCAGTCATTAATTAGATCTCGCCATCATAGTTGCAGAGATGTGAAGTTGTTTGGGAGCATACGGCTGCTACTTAGGTTCATTTGGAATATCAGAATAGGTCCGGGTTTCATCGTACTTCTTAACTCTGTGTTTCTAAAATGCAGCATTGACTGTATATATATATAAATTGTTAAATTCATCCAAAGAGATAGGATATTCATATCTCTCAGGCATTTATTTTCCATCTAAGGCAACAATGATGATAAATGTGAGCAGATCAATTCTTGGTGCCCAACAGTTCTCCAGTGCTGTGTTTAAACAGAGAGATGCAGTCAATAATTATCATTACTAAGGGCGACGCCATCTGTCTTCCTTCCTTTTACATCATAGATTCAGACCAGTCTGAATCCCCCCTCTTCATACGCGACTGCACCTCTTTTTAGCTCAGCTCCTCAGTCCACAAGTCTGCTGCGGTCTATTTTTAAACTCTTGCTATAGTGGAGCAACTGTGTGTGCGTGGAATATTAAGCACTCCCCCTCTTCTGACTCGCTCTCGCTCATCCCCTCTCTAACTGTGGGTAACTGTAGTCATCATCGGCTCCCTTCCATACGAAGAACAGTGCACACTTCAGTCAAGTGCCAGCCCAAAAAGCTCTCTCTCGCTTTTTCTTCCTGGCTCCCTTTTCACCCTCCTCCATGCACGCACAAACACACCACCAGTCTGCTGTCTTTTCCCCCCGTCCATGGTCTCTCTCTTTCTTTGTTTCATCCGCCTTTCGTCACCCCTCTGATATTCTCTTTGTCTCTTTCCTGAGCTTAGTTTCTTCAACATCTTCTGGCATGGCGAGCGGTGCGATCAGCGAGCAGACTGGTTAACAGACTACTTTGTAATCTCATGACGTCTCAGGGAGAGCTGCTGTTCTGATGGGCTGATCAGCATTGCCTTCCTTAAAACTAGAGGAGGGAAGAGGCAACACAGGTCTTCCTGCGCTGTGGGAGCTCTTTCTTCCTTTCTCCTAGCTTTCAGGCTCTCAGAGAGGTGGACAGCATGAGAATGACTCACTGAGGGGGATTGATCTCCCCTACATATAGCTGTTGGCAGTTTGTATGAAACTGCTCTATGTTAAAATTAAGTTGTTATTTTGCATGGTTTTGGACCAGGCAGTGCAGTGGTTTGTGTTTGTTCACCAGTATGGTGTATTTCATTGATGTGTTACACAGGTGAGGGACAGTGAGTCTTATTATTCACAAAATACGCTTGTTGAATACATTTTACGTTGAATATGAATTAAAACAGAGGCAGGTAGTGGCATGTTTCAATACCACATTTACCACTTTTTGAGCAGCGACTCCTCAAACTTTAATGTCAAGTAGAGTCAGATGTGACTGACATGATTTCATATTTCCTTTATTCATCAATGTCAAACAGACTGCACTTTCCTTTTTGCTCAGGTGTACGATAAAACACATTTTTTCAGTGCTCGAATTTGCATAAAAATACATCGACAGACACACACAACCACAGCTCACACATTCCTTCTATCATTTGCACTGCACTGCAGGCAGCTAATCTATTCCAGGCATATTTTTCATCAATCGCTGCAGCTCCAATGGTCACAGTTTGAAATATGGATTTGGATGCCCACAGACAATCTAATTGGTTAGATTCGCCAACAGCTCTGCTGAGATCTCTGTGCCTTTTGTAAAAATCAGACAAGGTGATAGACAAGATCAGACAAGACCAAATTAGATTTACTGCCTTCACTAACCTAGTCAGGTTGCAGTTTACATTTCAAACAATTGAAGATTTTGTGTGAAAAGTGTGTAAATTCATTGACAGAACCTAAGAACTGGGTTAAATTCCTTATAGGTGCTCACATGCTTTGCCAATAAAGCTGATTCTGACACTGGATGGATGTACAGACAGAGAATGATGAAACCTGAAAACATATTGCCTCCAGCCACCAGTCTCGCCATTGCATGAAAAGGAGAGTTGGAGAAGTGTACTTACAGTTGCTGAATCATCTTTCTATGGAGCAGCTACCCTAGCTCATTTTAAAGTCTCTGAGGATTATGAACTGGCTTAAAGGACCTGTAATTGAGAAGTTATTACATCTACTTGTAACTGCATTTGAGTTTCACCCTTAAAGCCCCTTAAACTTTGTTTCAAATCCCAAGTGTTTTTCTGAAGCTAAATACTAAATAAGCTACAATAAAAGTTCTGGTTTTGAATAGAATTGGAATTACAATTTATTAAAGTTTATTTATCAATAGTCACGCTTAGCCAGCCCATTCAGTAGTATAAAACAGTAGTACTGCTATAGGGGAAAAAATGCTCTATGGCTTGTTTGTATTTCATTAAGCCAATCACAGTCGTTGTGGGCGGGGCTAAGCAAAGGATTTGTTGTTCCCGTAATATAATGATGAGTGGAAACGTTTGCAAGCTGGGAGATGAGCCCTGTGATTAAAACGGATAATCCACCTCCAAAAACTAGCAGGGCTGCCTCACTGCATGATACAAATCCTTGGCAAAACTTAAAATTTTCAGTGAGATAGGTTGCTTCTCTGAGGTTGTTGTTGTTGTTTCCCATTGTGAGGCAAATGGTAACACACAGATAGCAGAAGGAATGATCAATTGTACCCCCATCCTACATCTACTGGGTCAAAACAAATTCTCAAAAACACTGATTAGTTAAAGGAGTATGTGAGATTTTTTTGGACCACATGTGTGAAGCACTGCTGACTGGTGAACGTCATTTCGTATACATATGGATAGTGATACATGATTGGAGCTGACTGTCAGCTTATAACATTGATTATTTAGGAGGGTCCCTTGACCTCGTAAAGTAAAAACTACGCATTCATTGTCATTAGCAGCTCCTGCACATTTAATGCTGTGTTCATGCAGCACATACTCCTTCTCAAAGAAAGTCATTGTAGTAAAAATAGTCTTAATTTTAGTGTGTTTTTTTTATTATTGCATGTCAAATCAAAGTATACATAATTTCACATCTTTTTCCCAGGCAATAGTGCATCATAACTGTCACAACGGATGAAGAGAAACTTATTGTTGAGGGAGAAAAATACCCAGACCTCCCTGTCCCTCCATCCAGCCAAGAAAATATGAACTCCAACAAATTACAGCTGGAGAGTTTAGCGGCGAAGGAGAAGAGTCGAGTCAAGTGACACCCAGAAGCTCCTGAATCCAGGGCAGCAGATCACCTCCAGTTGGTGCTGTATGTTATATCCTCAATATACTTTGCTGACCTGCCACATCACGGTGCTTCTTCTGCTGGGACACGGCTAGAATTCTGTGTGAACATAGAAGAACGTGTGTAGGTTGAATAATTATTAAACCAGCAGCAGAGTATATATGCACCTTTATATTCCGATGTATTTTTTAAATGACCCCCATACATCCTACCTATTTCTAATATAAACAGACATCTAATTAAATCCCTAAGCTTGTTGTGGGCCCTTAGACATCAAGGTAAGGGCACCACTTCATTTGCATGTTTTGAAACATTCCCCAGACTTTAACCGATGATGGGATGCAGTCTATAGAGCTCCTCTTTCTTTGTTTTCTTTTCCGTTGTTTTCTTCCTCTTTACTGTCTTTGGCCAATTTTTCCATTCTTTATTTCCCCATCTCTCTCCAGAGCCTCATCTGGATCTCAGATCATCTATATCAAAAGAATGAAGAGGTTCTCTGCCTTTAATTAGGGAAGAATACTGACTCAGGGGAGCACATAATAGACAGGTTGCTGTTTTGAGTTCGCTGTGAAAACTTTCCACCATTTACATTTGCTCTACGTGGCTAACGTAATGAAAGACAGCAGCGGCTCATTTGAGATGCGGGTTTTCTGTTTTCCCGACCAATCTCCTCTAAGTGACATGCAAGCAGCAGTGTGAATGTAAGATTTAGTTACTGAATAGGCTGGATGAGCATTTGGGCGTCCCAACAGAGCTGTTTCGACAAAAAGGCAAAGTGTCTTATGATTAAAATCAGAATTTTACTATACTTCTATCAACCCTCTGCAGCCCATCTTATCTTTAAGTGCTGGATTTGTTGTTCCATTAAAAAAATAGAACCAAATACGGGCTTAAAATTCTGATATTTCCTCAAAATCACTTTATTTTACATGTCTCATTTAAAAATATGTCAAAAAAATGTGTGTTTTATCTAACCAGATTCTGTAAAAAACTAAAAAAATATGCTTTCTTTGGCGCAACCTAGAAAGCATTAGTAACTCAAATGCAACTACCTGACAAAAATTCTGACACTTTTTGGCTGAACTGCAGGCTGTGCTTACACAGAACAAATAAGAGACAAGTAACAAATGGAAAATGTAGTAAAATATCTAGAGTATGTAGAGTCACTATTTCTATGGACACTTGAAAAATGTTGTACATGTCAATATCTGTTTTTTTTTTGTTTTTTTTGTTTTTTTTTAACATTTTGTAGGCTACGATAAATAATCCAAGAAATTCTACTTTTTAAAATATTTATTGCATTGTAACCTTGTTTGCTGCTCAGAAGACCTTTCTGAGTTCTTTCTACTACTCGCTATGGTTAGGCTGTTTCCATAGAGGTGCAGGACTTTATATTGGAGCACAAAATAAGCCCACAGACAAACGCCCAGACAGTGGGGTTCAGAGGGTGAAGTCAGGTTTTGTGTAACATAACAAGCTACCATTAACTTTATTCTGCACACATTATCCTGATGATGGGTGTGAAGTCGGCTCCGACGTCTCCGCACTAGTGTCCGTGCAGCATGTCGTCACGGCAGAATTGTGTCCCAGCCAGCCAGCCTAGTGACTTTCCACCGCCCTTGAATTTTTGGAGATGCTAGGGAAGCACGGGTCTCCATGGCAACAAGATTATTACATCACTACTCTCCAGCTGCTGTCGTCAAGCTGGTGTTTGGCCAAGCTCTGCGGCAGCCCAACAGTGACTCCGCACACTCATCTCTCACACACACACACACACACACACACACACACACACACACACACACACACACATAGCGCTGTGCATGCCAAAACCCTTAATCTGAACTCTTCCAACTACAGGAGCATCACCATATGTTCAAACATATCAGGATTTTGATAAGAGACATTTACTTTCATTTAGCATTCCTGTGTGAGATATATAGTCAAAATGCTTTTGTTTTATCTGAAACACTACAAGCAGCAAAAGGCAGACAGCCACATTCTTTATAAACCCATGCATTTCATTATGTTGTCTCACGTTTCAAGGTGTCTTAAAGCAGTTTCTAACATGTGGTTGTTCCAGCTTTCTCTAAGGATGTCATCTTAGGCTCTAGAAAACTGTAAAGGCTATTTTTCCACTATTTTACAGGCAAAAAAAATATTTGAATTAAGCTGGAAAATAATCTGAAGATTAGTTGATGAAAATTAAAATAAATGTTTCTTGCTTGCAGCCGTTGTTGAAACGATGTAAACAATAAAGGAAGGACAGCAGTAATACATGTTTTTTTTAAAGAATGCATACGTATAGATATTTATTTTTAATATTTTTTAAGTACAATATAAATGATATGAACAACAGCAGATGATGGTACAATGGAGTTGCTCATAGCTGCCTTCATCCCAGTTTGGCTTTCGCCTTGGGGAAGGTTAGTTCTTAAAATGTTTGGCACTGTTTAAATGGGGTTAACAGTCTGTGTTAGCCCAGTTTTCAGTCAGCTCGGTCCCTGTGGATGTCTGTGATAGATGGCCATATGAAAGCAACTTACCTACAGCCGGCTGTGATGTGCACACGCAGAAAATGAGGTTGTGATTGCTACAAGAAGGTCCAGAGCATTAGGCTTGTCATTTGTGCTACTTCAACACAGCTGTCTCCATTTTCTTAACCCCTGTACCTGCCAGCCAGTCTTTTTTCTGGTGCAAATGCAAGAAGGCGGAACAATCCGCTGTGTCCCTCTGCTACATCATTCATCAAGTTGCCATTACTGCTGCAGACAGGACAGTGTATCCCAGCAGGCCTTGTGTACTTCCTGCTTCAGCAGAGGTCAAAGTGACCTTGCCGCCTGACTGAACTCTCTTCGCTCCGACTTTGGTCCCTCGGCCACTGAACATTTATGTGTGTGCAGCTTGCCGCAGGCCCTGGAGTCTCACTAAGAGGCAAGAGTTATGGATGGATGAGAGCGTCAGGTGAGATGTGACTGGAATGAGAGGATAGAAGAACGAAAAGGAAAGGATCGAGGTGTGAGCAAAAACTCCAGGTGGCTGTCTGTAGCTGTGTTTTTCATCCAGTGTTATCGCTAGATGAAAACAAGTCGAATCACAATAAGTTTGCAAACATTATCCTCTTGACCTTGCACTTCCAGGGCTTATGTAATTCAGGTACATTTTAGAGCCAATCTAAAATAAGAATTATGATGTCAGCACATATATCTGCAGAACGGTCATAGGTGGTGGGAATTAAAAATGTATAAATTGTCAGGAGGGGGATGTGTAATGCAGCAGAATGAAGGGTGAGGTACAGGCAGATGAGTCCAGGGAACCAGAGACACAGGGACAGAAAAGAGGGAAATTAAAAATATATATATATATATTTTGTGTATAAACTGGCATCCTGATTTCCATCCAGATTAACAAATTCTCCACTTAATTTCACCTCACCTCAAAGAAGAGATTATAACAATGCTTTAATGTCGGCAGGATCACAGTAATGTATTCAAATACCTTCCTCTCTGCTTTGATCCCATACAGTCTGGGCCCCTAGAGACTATAAGCCTCAGAGGTTGGAGGATTACTTTTTCAACCATTATCTTGCACCAATACCACAATTACCTGCACGTTAATTAGAAACACGTTATTCATGTCAAGGCTGCACATGGACACAATCTCAAATTTAAAAAAAAAAATGGTTTGGCTGAAATATATCCTAAATAAGCTGCAGCCAGGAGACGGGAAATGGATGCAGAGCTTTAATTGTGAGAACTTACAGTAGGATTTTGGAAAACTTGTTGTTATCCTTCCATTTAAATGCACCACACGAATAGTAAACCAAACTATTGAGCTCTTTCCTACTTCTTTCCTTAGTTTTATATGCATGTCAATTTTATTGTATGGCACATTTAATAATGTAAAAATAATCATTATTTTTTTAAGTAACATTAAATTAAATGAGTGCAAGTGATAGTAGTCACTCATATACAAACCCACTCATAATCATCATCCTTCTCTGCAGGAGCTTCTCAGTCATCTTTCAGCATTAAGCAGCTAGCAATCATGAATACATGCTAATATTGCTTCATTACTGTCGAACATGTAAATAAACAGTGTTTACATAATCAAATACAATTCCATCTCGATGTTTTTGCTTGGATTTTTTGCATTATTGCTTCATTTGGAATCCATTTCTCTTTCTTTTCAATCCTATACTCTGCTCTGTGATTGGGTTTTTGCACAGTGTCTGGATTTGTGTTGCTTTTCTCCAGTGTTTGTGTTATTGCTCTTGTTTCCCCCAAGGGTCCACCACAGTAGTGCTCCAGTGTAATGAATCACAATCCAGCTCTGTGGTATCTAGTTAACCCAGAGTAGCACTGCTCACCTGCTGCAAAGTGAAAAGCACTCCGACCGTGTTTTCCAGCTAATTCATATCATTAGAGCTCGGGTAATGCGGTTGCTACTAAACATTCACATGTGGAAATCAATGAAAACAGGATGCAGCTGCTGTAGTACATGATCTTACAAATTAAAAGGATTTTTTAAATCAATTTAAAACAAATGAATCTGGAGTGAAGCATAGCCATGGAGCAAAATGCACTTAATAAAAGCTGGAAAACATCACATTTACTGTAATCTTTGCTCCATATTCCTCTAAACTATTGAAGCCATGGCTGTAAACAGTTATTTAAAACCAATTTTTATACACCAATCAGGCGTAACATTATGACCACCTGCCTAATATTGTGTTGGTCCCCCTTATGTGGTCAAAAATGCTCTGAACCATTGGGCATGGACAAGAGGACCTCTCAGGGTGGTCATAATGTTATACATACATTAAATGTAATGTTTTAACAGCTTGTGATAGCAGGAATCTGTCATTCATAACTAGACTTCTTCATTCATAAGGGTGATTATAACTGAATATGTAAAATAGAAATAGGAGTGATTAAATTAGGACGCTGTCCTGTTAATGTGGGATCGACTCAGATTGATCAGTTTGTCTCCTGCTGATCTTCTCTATTTTCTTAATCTTTCACTGTTCTATCACTGTCTAACACTGATTATTGTCCATTAAGGTCCATATCTTAACACATTATTAATTACCGTTTTCCAGATTCTGTTTCAGTTTAATCTGTGGCTGCCCTCTAACTTAGCCGCTAGCTGTTAGCATAACCTTAGCCACTGTGAGAGGAGCGAATTTCCTGGTTTGTGGCAACGGCTTGTATTTCTTGTCCAGTTTTTTGCAGTCTTTGCATGAGAGACATTTCTGAGACCACAAAGTGACTATAGATATAGAGAGGAGGCTGCATCAGACATGAAGTAGTGCATTTAATTTATCAATAATGGGTCAATAAATACAGATACCGATATTTGGAAAAATGCCAAATATCGGCTGCGATAATTGGCCAGGCCAATAATCGTTCTATCCCTACTCCTCTATGACGGTAAACTGAACATATTTGCGTTGTGGACACAAGACGTTTTGAGGACGTCGTCTTGGACCATTTTTTGACAATTTATACAGCAAACAACTAATCGATTAATCAAGAAAATAATCAAACAGAATAATCAACAATGAAAACAATCGATAGTTGCAGCAATTCGTTGCCCTTCCCCAAGTGGGCAAAAGTCAATATATGCATGTTTAAAAATAGATCAAAGAAGTCGATTTTCCTACATGCAAAGATGTGTTTTTGTGTGTTTTTCTGTTCTTTTGAACCATCTTTGCAAGACAGAAATGTTTTTATTTTAAAAAATTTGGTAACAAGCGACATCCAGAGACTCTGTCTGAATGTGGGTTCCCGTATCAGTAACAAAGTTTTGAAAAGGTCACCAAGTTATGTCGTTTTAATCAAGAGGTACATCGTCTTGCATGGTGAAAGTCACAGAACATACACTATATCCTGCCACACCAGCCACAGATAAATACTCTTACTGAAGTGTGAAATTAAAACGTGGCCACAGTATTATCTGTCCACACCTACAAATGGTGCAACCGCTGCTCAGTCAAGCCACTATCATAGTATGGTAATTCGAATCCTTCCTCTCATTTGCTTCTTGTACAGAAATATTTATTTGGCGGAGGGCGCAAATATTGATTTATGCTAAGAGAATTTGAGTCAGCAAACGTATGGACGCTTGCAAACATCCTCGCAAATCATGGAAATAATCCGCAAAATCTGATTCTGTCAAACTGTTTCCCCCCCTCAAAACTCAAGTGGACGTTCCTTGAGGAAAGATTTAAAAATGATAAATTTGCTCCAAGGCCAGTGGCTCAAGGGAGATGGTCCTTAATGATAATTTATAGGTTAATACGTGTTATATGGCTGCATTGGTTGCTCATTAGATGGACTTCAACTGCAAGTCAAGTAAACAGAAAACATCTTTCAGCCTCTATCTAATTATTGACTCAAAGGGCAAAGGCCGAAATATCAACAGCAATGATAACTGCTCAATCTTAGCTTCTGCAGCATGTTGGTGTTGTAGTTTCACACGGTTATTTAAATGGGCAATTCAATAAGGAGGAAACACTGTTATGCAGCGACTTTATTACAAATAGTAATAAGCTGATGGTGAGGTTGCACAGGCTTACACTGCACACAGTGAGGATAATTAGCACAACTCTGCATCCTCTGTTGGCCATTAGACTTCTCAAAGACACTGAGGTAATTATTAAGGAATGAACTTTGCTAACATATTCTCAAAGAATCAAATCAAAAGCTCAGCCTTACACTTAAAGATTCCCCACGTTTCTCCACAAGACGTTACTTCCCAACACTCCTGTCTGCATTCACATATTTAAGTGGAGGGTGAAAGCATAAAAGCTGAGGAACAAATTGCCCTTCAGCATTCTGTTAGATTCTACTGTAGATTATCTGACAACTCTTCCTTCTACAATGAGTCTGTCTGTGAACGGAATCTACATAAAAAAACAGGATTCAACACATTTATAATGAAATTATTCCATAAACCTGCTATCAAGTACAAACAGTTCTTATCCAGGCAGAAAAGGAGCAGCATGAAAAGGACAGAACTAGTTTCCGTGTTTGACAGTGACGAGAAAAAGGAGAGATAAGCAGAGGGAAGGAACATGAGATGGAAAACGAACAGAAAGGATGTGCAGTGCAACCGTACGCATGGTTTTTCATATTCATATCAAGTTCGCTTTCCATTAATTTTGAGACTATTGGTGTTGTCTCATGGAGATAACTTATATGCAATCATCTTCTCCCTTCATGCTTCAGTGGAGACCTGGACGCAGATTTCGACTACAGCTGCCAGCCACAGCGGTTAGTCAAGCCCTACTATGACCTATACAGCTACAAGCTTTCGGCTATAAATTTACAACACCTCATGACTGAGCTGATGAAATGTTGGATTCTCGATTTGCAGGTCGCAGCACGCTGCCAGTCTTTCCGAAAGGAAAAGAAAAATGTGCACTAAATCAGAATCTTTACTCAGTCTTTTGACAGTTTTATTGTCCTTTTTAATTAAATTGGTTTGTTTAAGTTTTTTTTTTGTTTTTTTTAAGGAACCGACCAGATAATGTTTTTAACAGTTGTGACACAGAACTCCATCATTTTTGGTCACTGAATTTAAAAACATGATCAACACTTTACAGGTAAGAAAAGAAAGCAGACCACCCACTGAATGATTTTCTTGTTAATTCCACTGCATTCTTATATGTCAATCAATAAGAGTGCACCTTCTTTTTCCCCTTTGAGTCCTGTAAGTTGTAAATAAATTAACAGGGACTTTTACAGCATGTAGCAGCAAATTTGGAGGGTGAAAAAGCTTAAAAGTGGTAAAATAATATTGAGAATGTTATGTGCTAAGAGCAATATCCTCCTGTAGCCACTTATAAACTTTTGCACTTCAATGTATAGACTTCCGTGGCAAAGTTACCTTTATTTTCACTATCTCCTCTGATTAATTTCTTCGTTACTCCCCTGTGGTTGCTCCATTCTGCTTATTTCATTTCCCTGTCTCTGCAGCCTTGATCATTTCTACCTGATACAGAGCACAGGCAGCCATTAGTGTTTGCTCCCCTCTTTTTTGGAGCAGGGCTCCTCTCTGTTACTTCTTTATTTCCCAAAGCAATGGAGGATCTGTCTCTCTCACCGGCCCTGGACAGAATACTGCAGAGCGTTGCAATTTCACGCACCCACGACAGATAAATCTTTCTGCTTGGCTAGCCATGAATCGTCTACAGGCTGTGTGGCCACACAGTATGGCACTGTTGCACCTGATGTTAGAGTGGGTGCACCCTTTGAAACTTGAGATGCACCTGTGTTGCTTGGAAACTCCTTTTTTATTATTTTTGTGCCACCAAGGGTGCAATTAGAGAAAATGAAAGAGAAAGGTTAGAAACATTAGATGTTATTTAGTTAAATATGTATCAAACTACACTTTTAATTAAAGTACATGTAAATCTAATAAGGTAAAACAGAGAATTCAGTTAATAACAAAGACAATTAGGTGCATGTAATTAAATACAAACTAAATATCACACCAGAGCCTGTATTTTTTTTATTACTTAAGCTACATGCTTCTCTCACACAGAATGCAAACACATATGCACCATCTGCCTCTGCTGTGCGGACATATCTTTAACCTTCAATAAATGAACCTTTAGTTTCTTTTCAAGCAGGCTTTCAAACCTCCTCCACACACCTCAATCATCAGATGCTATCCCACTGAGCGTGCCATGACAATGGGCTGCCTATGGAGCAGGACACAGGCGGAATATCAATGGAGTCTGGCTGGCCTGAGCCACGCTACTCCTCATCTCTCATTTCCCAAATGTGCGCCTCTGGAAAAAACAGGCCCAACCCTAGACTGATGAAGACATCCTGCAGCAATGCTTTTTAAATATTCCCTGCACACTGCCAGGGCACTACCCAAACCTGTAGCTGTTGGAGACTGTAGTACAGATAATATAAGAGAGGAGAGGAGAGGAGAGGAGAGGAGAGGAGAGGAGAGGAGGTTTATTATTTGTCAGCAGGTTGTTTGGCTGTAAGCAGGAACAGCATGGCACCAACCTCGGATTAGAGACACCTACAGTGACACACAAACTCATGAATACTATTTTATCATATATTAAAATGTAAGCTC
>OMNN01100555.1:0-19985 GCA_900302755.1 Chromis chromis | reverse complement strand
AGGCGGACCAGTGAGAGAGTCCCGGGGTTTGTGTTCGGCGTGATGACGTCTAATGTCCCCGACAAACACTGTAGTCTCATTTAGCCACTTGTGAGCAACCGCCGTTTTAAGTACGCGTAAAAACTTTACAATTCACAGGTGGGGGTCTTTATCTAACGTAGTTTATCTAGTCGAACAAAACATCAACATCTCTTAAGCTTGTGTTAACCACAGACCTTATTTCAGGCGTCTAAAGACAAACCCATTCAAAATCCCCATTGACTTTTAGAGTTAGGAACCAAAGCTAACTCACTTCCGGGTTTTAGGACTCATTACTGTGCCAGTCTATAGAGCAAACCAGTATGCAAAACTGGAGCCCTTTTTTTTTTTTACAACAAATATAGTAATTGTACTTCATTAAACATGCATCACCAGGGGCCCCGATAGCCTAGCAGTTATGTTGCGTGACCCACGTGCAGAGACGTAGCGGCTGTGCCATTTACCGCATGTCCTTCCCCACTCTCCCCTGACTCTATCCACTGTCCTGTCCTCTCTAATAAAGGCATGAAAAGGCCAAAAAATAAATCTTTAAACATGCGTCACTAAATGTCTTTTCAAAGATGTGTTTTATTGACATGTTATAGATGAATATGAAAGTCTAAACACAGTGTTGAAGAGCTCGCTCAAAGAGAAGCAAAGTCTTTTCCTTGCTATGAGAAATGCCTTGAGATGACATATGTTGTGAAATGCCACAATATTACAAAATAAATGTATTTGAAAAACAAAAGAGCCTTAAAAATGTGTTTTAAATATCACAAAATAATACTTTGCATTTTAACTCTAACATGTTACAGTTGAATAGCTCGCTAGTAGTGAGTCTTAAGTATGCAGATTGTGTCCTGATGAAATGCCAGTTTATGCAGAACAAATGGATTATGTATGATCAAGTACATATGCATCACTTCTTCACTCCTTCCCGAATAGAATTTGAAATCCATCTTATAACATTCAATGACTTAACGACCAAGCTCTATCTTATCTTAAAAACCACATAATACCATAGTTTCACAATAGACTGCAGTTTTACTAGAGTTTCCTGAAGTAGAATGAGAAGCAGACCTCAGTTATCAGGCTTCTATTCTCTGGACTCAGCTCCCAGTTTGAGGTCAGAAGACACCTGCTCCACTTTAAACATTAAACATCAAATGTTCCTTTTTGATAAAGCTTATCATTAGGGTTGGCACAGGTGACCCTGAACCATCCGTTAGTTATGCTGCTATGGTTTAGACTGCCGTGAAACTTCCCATTAAGCACTGAGCGCCTCTACTTCACTCTCCATACATTTATATGCCAACCCTGTATGTCACTAACTTCATCCTATCGCTGCCATAGTTTGTGTTTTGTCCTCTCTGTAGGTATCTCTGGCTGCGGAGCTACAAGTTGCTGATGTGCAGTAACTAGCTTCATCGATCCTCCTGGTGCTTATTGTTCACTTATGTGTTGTTTGTCTGTTTCTCTCTGCTATCCTTCTTTCTCTTCCATTTCCCCTCTCCCAAACTGATTGAGGCAGATGGTGTCTCTCCCTGAGCCTGGTTCTGCTGGAAGTTTCTCCAGTTTTTTCTTCCGTCATCAAAGAGCTGCTCAAAAGGAATCGTTTGGACTTGTTGGGTTTCTGTCTATATTTTAACATTGTAAGGTCTTCATCTCAAACTCTGGTCTCTGCCCCCCAATCAACACTGGACTTCAATTCTCAGGGACTGTACCTGCACACCTGCACACTTGCACACACACACTTCATCCAGTAATGAAGCTCATCTTATTTGCACTACCTCATTTGCGCTAAATTGTTTTTCCAATCTGCTATGTGCCTTATAGTATTACTTATTATTTGTATTTTTTTAAAGCTCTTTTGTTGTTGTTGTGTTTTTGTTTAGTAGAATTGTATTACTTAATGTCGTTATTTACTTAATGTATGTTGTCTGCACCAAAGGTTTGAAGAGTACTGTAATTTCAATCCTCTTTATGTCCTGTACATACTGCAGAATTGACAATAAAAAGACTTGACTTGATCTTACTCTGTGAAGTACCATGGAATGACTTGTGTTGTGAACTGGTGCTAAATCAGTAACACTGAATTGAACTAAATACTGACAAGTGAGTTGATAAAGTCTGAGTAGTGATTTAACAAATCTATTTGCATCAATACAACTTAGGACTTGTCTTAGCTAGTATTGTCCAAAGATGCCGCAAGAAAACTGTTCTAACACTTTAAAACCAAAACCCATGTAGTGTATTATCAGTGCAACATTTTCTAAAAAGTCATTATTAAACAGTATTTTATTAGGTGTTAGGTCAGTTCTTCTGTTCTCTCTATAGTTTATACATTAGCAAGCTATAGATCAGATACTAACTCCCTCTTAAATAAACCAGCTGCTCAGGAGCTTCCATGACTCTCCAGTCCACTATGCCACAGTCTTTCTACCACCTCTCAGCAGCTTTCTTCTGGCTGTGATTCCTGATATGGTGCAGTGGAGGCTTCCCGTGTGAAAGTGTTACCTCTCAGTGATTCTTTCAAGGTGGTGGAGTTCCTACTTTCAAAAGAAAGACCCGCCTTCATCTTTATTCTGGTCAAGATGTGACCTGGCAACAAATGCTCAACACACCATTAAGAGCAGGGAGCAGCTTCAGGATGCAGAAGACACTGTCGTCTTTTTGTTGTGGATATGATCTGTAAGGTTTGTTTTTTGCAAATTGTAGATGGAAAATCTCTGAACTAATGTATTAGTCTAAGTATATTGCATTTAAATTTGAATTAAATAAGCCTGCAAATAGGTCAAATTTAAAACAATTAAAACGTTCCTCTTTTTTGTAATGTAACATCCTCTGGGTTGTATTAATTAAGAGGTCAGCCAGAAGTCAAACATTCTTACAGTAGCAGCACGGTGTTGAGGCTTAGAGCACCTGTACGATGTTTCAGCAGGCCAGCGAGGCTCATTGCATGTGTCATGACCCATGGGTAAGTGAGGACAGCCTATGTGGTACCCGTGCTATTTTGCTGTCCACTGACTCGACACACACTGTGTTCAGAACTGAAAAGCTCAGTGATCGAGGAAAACCTCAGAAGTCCAGTCTGGTCACTGCTCACACTCACGAAGGGACGGCTAGCTGAATATCTGAACACCTCCTTATGCCCCTGCTACTTGGAGCAGATCGCATGGGAAACTGGGACGTGCCCGGCATGTCTATGAGAGACTCCCCTGAGATCCCAACTTAGTGAAGAAAAAGGCCTCCTTCACCCCGACCCATAAAACACAAAGACAAGCAGCACTACAATGCTCCTCACCACAACCTTGGGTTTTGTTTACAGTGGTTATGGATTCAGTTTCTGCTCCCTTTTACAGAACAGACAATCAAATGTCTGAAACAAATAAACCAAAAAAAAGGGATTGAGTGGGTAGAAAGAGTAAACAATGTAGAGTCCCAATCAGGTGTTGTCTCCTCACCTCCCTCGCTGACTGGGTGATCCTCTCAAAACACATTTTCTCAGCTGATGAATCTGTCATCTCACCTATTCAGTCACCTGCCTCAGTGTTTTTGCAGTGAAGAAGCTGCAGGGTGTTTCACCACACTTCTGGAGCCGTTATGTGCTCATAAAGCAATTCTTGTGAATTCATTGCTTTAAGGTGCATTCATTGTTTGAGTGGATGTGAGTATGTGCCTTTCTTATGTGTACGAAAAGCTGACAAATTAAAGGATAAACCAACACAAAGAGTCTTAGTAAGGCGTTGGGCCCCCAGGACAGCTTTGATGCACCATGGTATCGATTCTCAAAGTCTCTGAAACTGTACTGGAGGGATGTACACCATTATTCCAAAACATATTCCCTTATTTAGTGTTTTGATGATGGTGGTAGAGAAGAGGCCTGGGCTATTAAACGATACCATTATGTACTGCCAATAGACGCCTTTGATAAGAAAATGTTCCATTGAATGTTTGATAGTTTCACCTAACTGAGTCAAAAGCAAACCTCCATGAAAGCACATAACAAAACACAGTTTGGTTGCACAAAACAAAACAAAAAATCAGTTCTGGTTGCTCCCTCCCTGACTCAAAAGCAGCCTATCATATTCCTTGATAATGGAGCCTCTTCACCCTCCATTGTTCTCACCGTGGTTGCAGGTCTACTAAGGCGAGATAGTCCGCAGCCGCCTGACCTCTGCGAGGTGGGCTTTGTGGTCTAAAAACATCCACAACAATATGTCCTCCACCATCTACAACTCAGCGACAGAGTCCTGGCAGAATGTTTCAAGTGCTGACGGACTTGACGTTGGGGGAAATTACTACCTATGTACCTTGGTGAACAGGCTACCGTGGTAAAATTCGAAGTAAGATGGTTACATAAAAATGATCTATCTATAATCTATCCTTTATAAAAGATAGATCATTGAAAATTATCAATAGTTATCAATATCGACTGAAATGAAATTTAAGTCACAATACATTTTAAGCTAAATCAACCAGCACTAGTGGAGAGCACCAACACATTGGTCCAAAATCCCCCATAAATTTAATTGTTTGCTGATCATGTTGCATGTGAGCACTTGAATTATTTAACATATAGGGCTCATTTAAAAAAATGGTTACAGATGGTTTAATCCTGGTATTTTCTGTGTAAAAAAGTGATAAAAATGCACTCCCATTACTTGACTATAGTCTTTTGTAGTCTGGTTCCTTCTGGTCTTTAAGTTCTCTCTATTTAAACAGCTTGCGGTGCATAATCAGCCTTGTGTCTGCACTTCCATCCACTTTCCTCTTCACTTTCAATTAACTGAGCGGCGCTCCTCGATCGATTACCAAAAACTGTGGTGATCACTATCTGATTGCAGCAGGAAACACAACTTTTTAATGCATGGGGACAACAAATCAGTGTTAACATTATCTTAAACTAATCAGGTCCTTTTAGAAGTAGTTGGTCATTTATTTCACTGTGTGGGTGCTGCAGCAATATGTGAATTCAGCATATTTTTCTCTGTTTGTGTGCTGAAAAGCGACGGACAGACAAGAGAAAGGCAGAGTTGGATGACACCCAGTAGGAGCGAATTAAGAATCAATATGTGCCACAGAGAATCACTCACAACATTTTAGCTGAAAAACAAAAGAACGAGTGTTGTTCACTATAAAGTAAAAGGGTTCTCTCAGCAGAAGACACTAAATAGTTTTAGGAGTGACGGATCAATATGAGGCCTTACAGAGTAGAGCTCCGGTTTACACTAGTGAAAAATGTGTGCTGTTATATGTGAAGACAAGCCAGAATCCACAAAACAAAATAATACACTCAAAAGTTATACAGCTGGAGAATTCTCCCCACAGATAGACAAAAATACAGTTGGCTCTTGACAACTCAGTGTTTCCATCTGTTGTTTATGGCCTGATTTAGAAAATATTACAAGAGTAAAAGTACAAGAATAAGTTCTAATATAGTTTCGTTTTGGTTTGCTCTACTTGACAGTAACTCTGATTCTATGAGGATGTAATAGAACAATGGAGGTTTGATATTGTAGACAACATGATAAATTTTATGTTAAGATGATGATGTAAAAAAGGGCATGACTACTACACAATAAGGACAAGGAGAGGACAGAAAGGCATGACTTGTTGTCCTCTCTAAGTTTAACCAGTCAGCTTTGACCCCCACAGTAGTTTTTCAGGACCTCTCATACCGTGTTTCCACCGACCTGGTGCTAGTGCTGGTTCGGAGCTAGTGCCTCACTAAGCACCAGTTCTTTGTGTTTCCACCGCCGAAGCACCGGCTCCAGGTGCTAAAAACTGGTGCTTAGCAAGCACCAACTCTTTGCTGCTTCGGGAGCTGGGGGCGGAGTTATCGTGACCTGTGATCAGCTGTGCAGAGGGACACACAAGTGCCGCTGATCAGCGATCAGTGGTGGAAAGGCACACATAAGTGATAATATGTCTCCTTTTTCTCCAGGATGTCCCTGGTCTGATCAGATGTATTGGAATGAATCCTGGGACACACGGAAGTTTTGCACACACACTGTTGCGCTGAAATCCGGTACAGTTGTGTCGCGGATATGCGGAAGTGCCAGCGGTGGGACCTTATAAACATCTTTATAAAGATGTTTATCTTCATAAAGATGTTCATCTTTATGAAGATAAACATAGATATTATCATCAACTTATTGCGTTTGTTTAACCGCTATGTAATCGATACAAGCTTAGATGGCTTCTGGTGACGTAATGGCGTGGCTCCAACTTGGCTCCTGGCCAGTGGAAACGCAAACCGGTTCTTAGGAGGAACGGGGTTTGAACCAACAAAGCTCCGAACTAGAACAAGCACCAGGTTGGTGGAAACACGGTATCTGACTGAAGTTTTAGGTTTTGTCGAGCCAGCTTACACAAAGAAAGCCTGGATGTGTAGAACTGGCTTCCTACTGCACCCCTCAGCACGTCTCATCCTGGGCTGAGCTCAACACTGACCTTACTGAGGATGATCTCAGGCGCCAGGTACTCTGGAGTCCCGCAAAGCGTCCAGGTTCGGCCCTTCACCCTTTTCGCAAATCCAAAATCCGTTACCTGAGGAACAGAGAGTACAGCTGTGGTCACATACTGCAAGAGCACATACATGTAATACTGTTGTTGATGGTTAAGATAACAAACATGTCATCCTTGCCTGTATGTAACCTTGCTGGTCGATGAGCAGGTTCTCCGGCTTCAGATCTCGGTAGATGAGATCCAGTGAGTGAAGGTATTCAAAGGTCAGTACAATCTGGGCTGCGTAGAAGCGGGCATGTGGTTCACTGCAACACACAGGGCCCTCATTATTTACAGTCAACCCTTAGCTTATGGAGATATGAAGGTTGAGTTAACTCAAAAGTCAACTTACCTGAATCTACCGATCCTCCTTAAGTGTGAGAACATTTCACCTCCAGGCACATACTCCATTATCATATACAGATTACTGTTATCCTGTAGGGAGACGAGGAATGTCTTACTTTAACATGTAAAACAGGCATAGAAAGTCGAGGTGAATACATAGTTTTACAGATGAAAACCTAAACACATACCTTAAAAGAGTGTTCCAGTCGCACCAGGAAGGGAAAGCTGACGGCTTGCAGGATACGTTTCTCGTTCAGTGTGTGTTCTATCTGCTTCAGCTTCACTACCTATAAGGGATCGGAGTGGAGGTGTATTCAGACGTTAATAAATACATTCAAAAATATATATTAATGTCTCAGCAAAGCCAAACTAGCATTTAAAGACAAATTCCTCTGGTAACGTAAAAGATTTAATATCAACATGTTGTAAAGTCAGGTTGTCTTTCTGGCACTGTGGGACATTTAAACTTTAATAATAATAATGCATTGGTTTATATTGCGCTTTTTTTGTGCTTTTCTGTCTTTTCTAGACACTCAAAGAAGCTTTACATTGCATTATTCATTCCCTCCATCCTCCATGGTGGTAAGCTACGTATGTATCCACAGCTGCCCTGGGGTAGACTGATGGAAGCCAGGCTGCCAATCTGCTCCATCGGCCCCTCAGACCACCACCAACCACTCACTCTCACACTGCATTCACCCAGGCTTCCTGGTGTTCCCTCATGGTCTCCCATCCAGGTACTGACCAGGCCCTACCTCGCTTAGCTTCTGAGATCTGACGGGATCAGGCACCGCAAGGCGGTATGGCCTTTAAATTTATCCTTAAGAGACTAAGATTGGTACTTGTTAGCGCAGAAGGACTAGTCTCTCTTCTCTAATTAAATGTTTAAATAGTAAAATGTTCATACAAATACTGCATTGGTATATTACAATATCTACAAGAGACATCATCACCATTAGAAAGCCATACATTTACATTTATTTACCAAGTTGTGTTCTCTTGAATGCCATGCCTCAAAAGTACTGTACCTTCTGTTTGTCAAGTATTTTCATGGCAAAATGTTGGCCCGTCTCTTTGTGCTTAACCAACATTACTCGACCAAACGAACCAGTGCCTAAAGTCTTCAGACGCTCAAAGTGGTCCAATGCCGCAGTTTGCTGAGGGACAGAAGAAGATGTCAGTAAGTGGAAAGTGTACGTGCTGCTTTTCTAGCAAAACATAAACTAAAAGACGTCACCATGTCAATAACAAGTCTTTATGAAGGAACTCCTGTGGTTTTAATGCAACATGTCTTTCATTTTAGAGTATCTGAGAGGTTCACCCATGGTAAAAATATAATATACACTGCAGAAGCATATATTTCACAGAAGCCCAGCAGAGGGTGCAGTGGCTCTCTAAAATGAACAGGCACTGGGGCAGGACTATTTCCACGGCTCTCAGTCCATCAGAGCAAACCATCGTGCAAAGTACATTATGGCACCAAGGTGTCTTAACACTCAAAAATAGAAGCTTATCTCTCAGCCAACGTGTAATAACACGGTGCAATAATAATAAAATGGCTAAAAAAAGAAACAGTGGTGATTAGACTGAAATGGAAACAAAGTGTCTGACCTGTGCTGGATTCTCCCATTTCTTCAGGAAGTCTTCTTTGGCTTTGGCAAGAAACTCCTTCACTGCAAACAGGAGAGAAAAAAAAGGTGTGTTATTCAGAGACACTATTAGATCTAAAATGATTTGATATAGTGGGTCACCCTAACCTCATCACAAGGACCCAGAGAACATCACACCTTGGCACTATACAATAAAATGTGGAGACTTTCATGAGATAGCAGCGTGATGCAGGTTATGTGACGATGTGTACATCAATATAAATACTGCAGAGGACAGTCTGCATCCATCTCATCTTGGGCTCACTTCCCTCTCTGACCACTGCTTTCATCCCAGACCCAGATCTTGCAAGCAAACCGTGTGCAGAGCTGTGACTTTAATAGGCTGTTTCAAGCAAGTCACCAAATCACACTGCAAAGCCAAAGCGACTTAAATGTTAGTGGCTAACACAAAATGTAAACCTCAATCCTACGTAGATGTTTTAATTGCATTTCTTATTGTTTCTAGTGGTTAACTGACGCAGCTTTTCTCAGAACCGTTTATTAGTAATACAGGAGATTGATAACAGATATTAGGAACTGATATCAGGGCTCCATAGGGCTCCAGTAACTCTGTGGTGAGACACTGCAGCCGCCCAGCAGGGTCTACTGTTGCCTGCATATGAGGTGTTTAGGGAACATCGGTAAATTGTAGATAAGCAGATGTTCAGCCAGTGAGAAGTTTAGCCTGTTTATAGCAGTGACCTCAGAAAACTTCAGGGCAAAAACTGGTGACAATATAGATATATTTAATGTTAAAATATTCACTATCAAACTTAACATCAATGCAAAACTATGTTATGCAAAGAGAACTATCCATCAGCATGCAAGGTGGATTAACAGTTGTGGCAATGCTGTACTAGTTGGTAGAACCTTTGCACCCAGTGGAAACGTTCGTATGGAACCCTAGATATACATTTATGTAACCAATCAGATAGTGCTGTGGGTGGGACGGTGCTCCAGCTCAGACACTGGTGAGCACAGATGAAGCACGGTGGCTGCATCAGAGCCAAACACATGTATTCTTTTATTTGATTAGGAATCACTTGGAACAACGACACAGATAATTGCAAAATGCTGAGTATTGAATCTAATAATCAGCCAGCCCTTAATAGTTTCCACTGCTGCTCATTTATTGTCCCCCACACAAGCCAAAAACAAGCTTGTGCATTTAGCAAAAGTTGAATGTGGTCATTGAGCGGTCTATTTCGGAGTAATTCCGAGCTGGTTTCAATAAGGAAAAACAAGTGTAAGCACATGATAAGAATGTTCTGACATTTCATTGAGGCCTTCAGGGTGACAACAAAGAAACTCATCTTCAAAAGACCCAGACTTAAGTTTCTTGAATGCATCATAGCAGAATAATAAAGTTGATCTGGAAAATAAAGAGTGCATTATAACATGAAGCTACTGTGTCTTTATAAAACAGTTTATGACTTGGCAGTGCAGAAATAAGCATGAAGCATTGAGCATAGCAGCACATACATGCACTTATAGGTCAACAGTCATAGCCGTGGACAGATCATGGTAACTTGGCACAAATGCTATCATATAGAGAAGTTCTTATCTTTATGAGGATAATCACAGGGCTCAGTGGGAACATGCAGATAAGCAGCCCTTCCTCATTCCTCCTTACTATCTGTGTACTAGCCACAGCAGCTAAGGGAGCACTGCTATTTCTACTGCTACAAGATGGTGGAGGTTGTAAATGAACAACTGCTGCAACAAAAAGGACAGTGACCTAAATTTACTGTGCTGCTATATTACTACAATTAATGTCGATCAAGCGCAGAGAATAAATTGATGACAACAATTTAGACACAAGCTCTCACAAACGTAAGACTGAGTTTAAGGCAGAGATAATAGAGGATAATAATTACTTACATACTAAAAGTATTGTAATAATGTATGATCTACTAGAAAGTAGTGGAAACATATCCCATGCTAATGTGGAATTTCTGTCTGCCTAGGTAATCAATGCCAAACAACAGCCCAGGGCACAGTTTAAATAAAGCCAGTCAGCTGTCAATAATGAGCGCTATTTATTTATCAGCTTTGCAATATGAATATTTAAACTAATGCCCTCTTAAAGTAATGTTGGAATCAGAACATTAAATGTATATACTGAGAACGTTGCAAACAAGTAGGAACTGCCTCCACATGAATTTCTCATGCAAATATTTACACACACATGCACCCGAAACTACACGAATGTTTAATCCTCATCTAGCTAATGTGATTTCCTGCAAATTCTCTAAAGACCAGCAGCTCCAACAATAGGATGGGAGAAAGCCAGCAAGGACTGCAAAGACCAAAGTTCACATAAACATGTCAAGTGAGCTGTTGCTCCCACAGAGAGCAGTGGAAGCACAGTGGTCACCAGGGAGAAAACATTTCCCGCGAAAGTTGCTCAACTTCCACTTTAATCGGAAAGAGCCACAGATGAAGCTATTACTGGCACGACTTGGAGCTGCGCAGAGGAAAAACAGGGGCGCTGTGGAAAGAAATAGATGATGCTGAATAGCCAAATCAACAGCCGTCTTCAAGGAATACTCTTCATCTAGCCTCTCCTTTTGTTTGATCTAGGAGGCCTGGCTGTGTGAGTTGCAGGTGATAAAACTAAATCTCCACTCTTGACTTTGCTGTAACCTCAAAATCCTTACCATCTGGGAGGACTATGGGTACCTCTGGTGCTGCAGCATCTGCCGAGCGCGACCCTGATTCACTTGAACGCGAGGATGACTCCCTCTTCCCTGCATGCCTTCTGGAGCTCTTCCTGTCACACATTAGCCCTGCAAAGTCTCCTCTGTACTGCTTCCTTGGCCTCTCCCTCACAGCCACTGACTCATGACCTATCCTCCCCCTCTGAGAGCACTCTGGTCAGATCAGCAGCCCCACACATCCACAAAAACCAGTCGAGTGTCCTTGCCGGCAGAGCGTCTTCAGTCTTTCCTGTGACTGTCACCTTGCTGGAGACCGAGTTCAAAAAGTAGCATCCACCTCCAGTGTGCAGCCAAACGCAGCAAGGAGAGCTCTGCTGCTGCCGTTACACTCACACTGATCAATTGGACCCTTGCTTGGTTAGTATCAATATTTATTCTGTACACAAAGTACTCTCTGCTGTTCCCTCTCATGTCAAACACACACACACACACATATGCACACTCAGAGGCTATATATTGATCTAAACAGGGGCATAATCACCAGGGGGAGGGGCATAAAACACTAGCTGGTATATTTAGCCAACCCAGAGATGAAGTCCTATGGAAAACTAGGCCTAAGTGAAGACCCTTGAGATGAACTAGACACATCTAGATGCGTCTCAAACTTTCCCTAATTAGCAGAACCAATCAGATGTCACATCAGTGATGAAAAACTTTGAGAGATGATCTGGGTGTTTTCAAAAACATAAAAGTGGCCCTCTCAGGAGACGCTAGCAAAGCAGAAACGCACAAACCACAGTGAAACTTTTTCTCCCAGCGCAAATGCACCAGAGAGTCTGTGCAGTGCCAGTGCTGAATTGATCCTCCAAAAAATCAATCCTACATCTCTCCCCTGGGCCTCACTGGCCCACTCTGACGCAGGAACAGAGGGGTTATATTAGGGCGAGCTGACCGACATTAAACTGCGAAGCGCGCCAAATCGGGTCTCAGGCTACACAAGGCCTTGTTCAGATAGCATAAAGGCCCATGTGGTGCATAACAAAACAGTTAAGAAGGCAAACAGAGCCGCGTGTAAACTAGAGATGTGTCTGCAAGCCTGTAAAGGTGAGAAATCAATTTTAGTCATCAGCTGCTGAATACAGGAAGGGGACATTTACTAACAAAGGCGCCAGTGGCAAGTTACATTGTGTTGCACTGTCCTGAATTTAAATAGCTAGTTAAATTACCAACCGATGCAGGAGCAGAGGAGCTGAGAGACTGAGTCTTCAGTCAACTTCCACACTGTCATGTCCTTTTCTCTTCTATTGAAATGCACTTAGAGAACAGGCAAAACACCTGCATCCATCAGTTTCAAAAAATTGTAAAGTATTACAAAGACAGTAGACCTCTGCATGTAATACACTCCTATGCAGAAGTGTGTTTAATTTTTCAGTCAGACACACAAAAATAATCTTCAGAAGGTATGCATGTAGTGTCAAACAATTACATATTGTTATTTCGTCCTCATAGTTCTAACTAGTTTGTTGATGCTGATATACCTCGTGGCCAGTGGACATATATTTTACAGCTGTTCCTCTGGGTGTCCTCATTTCTGCAGCACAGTATTATAACATGCCATGGCTGTATGTGTTACAGTGAGCAAATCATTTCAGTAGCGCTACCTGTAGCTTTAGAAGATAGACCAACAGATAAGCATTCACTCTACTACCATGTCTGTTTCACATCAAATCCTAAGGAAATTGCTGTTCCTTGTCCAAACACTCAACTTCATTTTCGGTTTTTCTCTGCTAGATCTTAGGATCGCTCCCTGGCAGTGTGTCAGTTTGCCGAGTGGCTAGTTCAGGGCTGTAAGCTAGTCTGTGGCGGCTGATTGGCATTTCAAATGTAAGGTCTACTGATAATCAGTGCGAGCTTTTAACAAAGCCCCTTTAACTGGAGACAGGAAGTGATGAGCGATCCAAACACAAACCTGCCCCTGTTACACAAACCAGCTGTGTGCAGAGCAGGGGCAGGACATGAACCACACTGATATTTATAGACAGAGGGAGTTGCTCTTGGACAGAGTGCCACCTCATTATATGGTCAAATTTAAAACACTCACGACTCGTTACAACCATCCCTTGTCATAAACTGGTTATGAGCACAATCTGGCTCGGATGTTTAAGAAGTGTGAAGTTGGAGAAATATTTATTAAGCTGTCAAACATTGATGCAACAAGACTTATATGCTATCAAACACTCATACAACAAGACAAGACAGACTTACAAGAGCCCTACTTTCAGGACAATTACCTAAAAGTATGACAAAAATAAAGAATGTGGGACTTTAAACCCATCCATTACTGCACTGTGTAGTTTAGGCTGGTAGTGTTTTGCTGTGCAGCACGGTGCACAGACAGATGCTTCCACAGTAATGCCCTCCTTTTTTTTCCTGCAACTAGAAAACAATAGGTAACAGAGCTTAGACAAACAAGGGACTGCTCTGTTGGTGTGTATTTGTATACATGGACATATGCATACATATGACTTGGCTACAGGCCCCAAATAATAAACCGGTACAACCAATGTCTGCAAGTATGACAGATCACTCCACCACAGCCACAGACACGCAACTCACCAGGTCACAAGATGAATTTAGTAGCAAATATTATCAAGAAAACACAGCTTGGTTATCTATTAAATGTTTCAGATCAGTCTGTGACGGGCTAAGCTGGTGGGACATAGTGTGAACTCCAGCTCCACCCCTAACCCATGCTCCTCTCCAGCACCAGCGTGAAAACTCACTCCAGCTGCAAGCCTCTAGCTCCTCCTGTGGCTGGTCATGTCTGCCTTGTCCACTGCCTATGTCCCCTAGACAGGGTCCAGCTCGATGAAACAGCCTTCCTGCCAGCTTGTGAATAACAGACATCATACAAGGCTGGAGGAAGCCAGCTGATAGCCTTTGTCGAGTTTCAAAACTGCAGTACTTCCGGATGTTTTACCAAACTGGAAATCCACAAAATGTAATACCACCAGCGTCTTAAAGGCCAAAACTTGGAGCCATCTTGGCTGGCTGTGTTTAGGTTATAGAGCAGAAGAGGCGACGACCAACTGTGCAGAGCCTGGGCTGGACCGTCCTTGCTCCTTCACTTCCTGCTGCAGTTCACAGTGTCTGTCCGCCCTGCTTCTTCCTGTGGGCCAGAATTTAGCTCAGTATACTAATGCAGTGTCTCTCCGCTCGTCTTCTGCAGCCTGGAAAGTTTAGCGGCAACAGACGCTGCACACCTGAACCAGCTCTCAACACTCTCTTTCCATTTTCCGTCAAAACGAGCTGCCATGTTGTCCTTAATCTCTACTCTGCTCTGTGGAAAATAACGCTCCGGGGTGTGGGCTCTGGACCCCTGGTCTGCACCTGTCTCTGGGGATCAGGGTGGACCCAGAGTGATCAGGCTGATAAGGAAGTGAAGCATGACATACGAACAACCCACCCAACAGCAGTGCCTTCTCTCTCCCTGTTTTTAACCGAATAATACTCTAACTTCTTCTTTCTAAAGCATTAAAAAACAAACATTTGTGCTCTGACACCTGAAAGTCATGGCCTTGTTAGATGGGTTACCAAGGATGGGTTAACGTTACAGAGAGACTGGAGGCCATTCTTCACACCTACTCTCTACCAGCAACAAGGAGCTGACGCTCATTTCACAGATACCCGTTCAGACATCGCACACTTAAGCGTTATTTATGGTGTTATGGATAGAAACATAAAACTGTGTCCTCCCAAGTCTTCTCTAGGTCCAGTGAACTTTAGTCAACAAACATTAGAACAAGAAATAGAATCATTTTGCCCCAAATTTAGTCAGTAAACACTCTAGTTCATACTTGAAATAATTACTGTTGATTTTGTTAGCTTATGCTTCTGATGCTTTATACTTTAAAAAAAAAATTACAGAAAGAAAAATGAGTCAATGTTCATAAAGTTCATTAAAGGAAACAAGAAGTTGTGCAGAGTAACAACATATAAAGACATTATCAGAAAAGCAAAGCGTCTCTGTAGCTCTCTCTGCAACATGCACGCAAACACGCACGCTCAATGACACATACAAGTGCCCTTGTTCTAAATGCTGCTCATCACATGTTGTTCAAGAGACTCCTTAACTCCCTAGTTTCTGCCCGGAGAGGATCACCCTCATGCATCATATGACAACGTCCTGGTGGCTTTTTATTCCACTGATAACAACCAACACCCTTCTGCTCACTTGCTCTCAACCACAGAGGGACAGATTCAATTCATTACTTAATGTAAACATCCTGAAATGGTCCATGCATCTCCGCTGTTGCTTCAAATCTCTGCACTTAATTTACAAAACAAACCCTTTTCATGTACAAAGAGGAATGTTTTGTCCTAGAGTGATTACATTATTAAAAAGTGCACTAGATAACAAGTCTGCACAGGGGTTTAGGCTTGCTACATTATTGCAGCCTTCCATAATCTTATGACAGGAGAAAAAAATATCTAGAACACATAAACCACAAGCAAACCTATGACTGTTGTATAAGACTACTTGTTGCCATCCTCACTGATACCTCTGAACATAACCTGGGGCATTTAATCACGAGCTTTCCCACAGCATGGGCAAAGAAGATGAATAACATCCACTGCTGTTCGATTGAGATGACCCCTGCCTCGCAGTAAAAACAACTTAGCTGAAGTTTAGGTGTGGATATGAATGGCCATAGGCATCTTATATGGGATAGACAATCCCAATGAAAGGTCGGCATATTTAGCTCATCCACTTTCCTACATTAGAAAGGGGTGTTGAAGCAATGTAAAATGGTGTGATTATAGAGGGTCTCTGGGCTCTTGTGCACTGCACAAGTGTTAAGTTGTGCATTTTATGTCGCTGCCATTGTGGGAAACAGGAAATGACCACAGCCAAACGCTCCAGCAGCAGGCAGTACGATACAACTAGCTGCGGCAGCTACGGGCAAAGGGTACTCACCACTCTCCATCTCATTGCCTTTCTTTGCGGTGGGCGTGTTGCCCATGATGGCAGGCTGATGGTGGACTCCCTGGGCTCGGAATGAGTTTTCCTTTACAAGTCGTTGAGTGATGCTACACCGCTAACGCAGTCGCTGAACTCAATGAAGCTGACAGCTAGCTACTAGCTAACAGCTATCATTATTGACAAACGAATGTAAAGATATTTACTCCAATACTTTTCCGTTATGAGTTCGGGAAACTCCAGCCACCCGAGTATATCAAAGTCTGCACCCAACACTAGCGCTTTAGGTTAGCTAGGCTAGTACGTAAGCTAACTGTATAGCCAGCGGATGTCAGCTTGTTAGCTTGTCTATTTCCAGGCGAGCACCGGCGAATCGGGGTGTCACTTGACTGTCCTGTATTTCCAGAGACGGTTTGGTTTATCCAAAATCCAGTCCAGACACACGTCGTCGAAAGCCGTTTTCCGTCTGTCTAACGAGGAAGCTAGCGTTAGCTTCTAGCGTCCCTTGCAGTCGTATCCTGGCCTGAGCTAACCAGGTGCTATCTCTGTGTAGGCAGGCCTTTTCAGATGAAACCTGGATGACAGAACTGGTGTCCAGGCTACTCGTTTTTCTCCGCTGTTGGTTATTTAAATAGATATCTCTCCATTCGTTACTAAACAAGCCGTCAAGTGCAGTGGTTCCCTGGGACCGACCACCTGATAGTCGATTCCTCAGATCAACAGACCCCTTCCATTAATCTTCAGACCGCAAGGGAAACTCCAGTCATCCATCCGCCGAGTCCCGCCTCCGTCTGTCTCTGATTGGCTTCCTACGCGAATACTTAAGTGACAGTTGTCGAATTCAGGCGCTGATTGGATAAGCGTCAACACATCCAATCATTGCATTGATGCGATTCGTCTGTCAAACGGCTTTGTCCCGCCTCCCGGACTTGCTCGTAGCCAATACGCCCATAACTGTAACCGTGTTTTTCTTTTTGCTTCAAATTATCAGCTGTTTGCATTTATAAGACGGAATTTCATGGCAAAAACAAATCGAACGCAGCGCTTTTGCAATCATCCTCGTTTTTGCAGTGCAATATTTTCCAAAGTCAGTTTTGTAGCCTAGCCACCCCTTTTACCCGAGCAATCTGTGATTGGGTGTGACGTTAGCACAGGCTATTTTTAGTAAAATGTGAAAATATGAGGGGATACTCGCACTACTTGTGCTATACAGCTGGCACTCGGTTATGTTTAAGTGCATCATGGAAAAAAATAAAATACATGTGTAGTGCATACCTAACAAAGACAAGAGAAACCCGTTTGTTTTCACGTGCATTCTGAAAACAAGTGAAGCAAAAATAATCCAACTATTCATGAGGAGCAGTTACTCATACACAGACACATAACAAATACAACGTTCTTTTATTTGGAACACAAAATTGCAAACAGAAAAAAAAACATGGAGGAGGTAACACAGCCCATACAAAGCCCATCCAAAACTCCACAATCTACGTGGGAAAAAGTCTAAGTGCATTTTGAACACAAACATAATGGCAGATTATCAAACTCCTGCACAGCAACATATTGCAATTTACTTGCCAATTGCTTCAGTGCTGAAATCCTCTTAAACGGGTACAAATCCGTTCTGCACCAACAAAAGGAAGGAAGGTGAATCACAACAGCTTTCGTATGTTTCAGTTCTGCTGCAGTTGCAGTCGTAGTTGCCGTTTCCTTCTCGTAATATTGCTTTCATGGCAAGGAACTATCCATCTATAAATAACAATCATTCCAGTAAGATGTTCATAATCTTCCTAGGAACAAATGTTCATGTGAGGCCCAAGGTGATTTTTGAGAAGTTTCGGGAAAATAAGGGCAGCTGTAAGGCAAGGATGTCTGTACATCCATTTTTCCACATCAGAATGTCCATAGGCATTCTTCCAATGTAACATCTCATGCTGTGAGTCATCACCTTTAGACAAGGGGCATCTCTATAGGCAGTCCATGGAGTTATCTGGTAGTATCCCCAAAGGTGGAGCCTTGCCTGGGAGACAGGATGGCGGGAGCATGGAGTTTGAAGAAGGATCCACATTTTCAGAGTCTTCCATTCGCTCTGCGCAGCCTTCCCAGTTTATATGGAATCTGGTAACACGTGGGTTTGAAGCTAAAATATTTCTCTGGAGCTGAAAAAGAAACACATTGGGATAAATATTTTGTGCACGTAAAGCGTGTATGAGCAGTCATTTAGCAATACCCCTCATTACCTCCTAGCATAGACCATTTTGCACCATATATCCAACAGCTATATCCTATCCAAAACCTTTTCTGCATATTAATATGTCTCAGTGTAATTCATAGGAGATTTTTAAAAATGTACATCAAACTTGACTAATATTCTAATATTTAACCCATCCTACTATACATACAAGTAGCAGGAGAATCTGCCACAGTGCAGCGCCCGGGGAGCAGTCAGGGGTTAAGGGCCTTGCTCAAGTGCCCACAGTGGCCGCAGTGGGGTTCGATCCCCTGACCTTCGGATCAGTAGTCAGGGGCTTAACCTGTTGCGCCACCACTGCCCCCAAGATAGGGGAAATAGATCAATAGAAATAAATAGTAAATATACTAGAAATAGATAGATATCCCCCAGATAGGGTGAACCCAATGCTACATAGGTACTGATTAGTATTCATTTAACAATAATCACAGACACAACAATATAATAACCTACAACTTTCCAGCTCTAGCCAGTGCAATCCTTCATTCCAATATTTTTTTTGCACCTGTGAGTGAAAGGTTTCATTCCAAATGTCAGCCACCTTAAAAATGTGACACCTACAATCAAAATCCTTTGTCATTACAGGAAAACTCACAGGGGCGTATTACTGAAGTTACTATCTGAACGAACAACACTGCTTACAGACATTTCTGCTTAACAACTTACATAACCAAGGGAATGTGATAATTATACAATCACAGCATTTATTGTTCCAAAGTACTGACTCAGTAGAATGATAATCTTTAATTCCAGGTAGACGTGCTGCTACATTTCAATCTTTATATTTTCATGATTAATACAATTTAAACACATATTAAAATGCTGGAGTTCTGTAGTGCAAAAGGTATTTCAAATAAATGAATGTCTACATTATGTATTTTTAAAGTTTTCTTTTGAGGGGGTCAACTTTTTTAATGCTACATTGCTTTGAAACTGATCTTCAGTGACACAGAACGCTATATATTCAAGCTCTTGGAATACAGTTATATTCAAAGGTTTGGGTCTCCCTGGGCAAATGACACAATTGGTTGATTTTTGAAGTGACAAGAAGTAAACACAGCCACTGCAGCAAATGCATAATAAAAAGATTGTTTCTTCAAATGCTGGACAGACAGAAAAAGCCCAACTCCCAGGACCTGGATTTAGTGTAAAGTCCCAGTGTGTAGCACTGGTACACAAAAAGGGGCTGCTTCCTTGCATCCTCTCTCCTCCTATAAACTATTCCCCTTCCACCATCACGGACGTTCCTACTATTACTTAAAGGTACCTTGAGATGACAATGAGATGGTTACATGGATTTTTTTTTTTTAATCAAGTGGTGTCACATAGAAATGTTGCTCTGTCACTTAAGAACTAACAATTTCTCATTTTTTGCCGCGTCATCTCCTTCATCATGTGTCTCTTCTTTGCATCCCTCTCTATCCAGGGAGGAGCTAAGACGCGAGGGAGAGACACAAGCGAGGGAAGCAACAACACCTGTTAGCATAATGAAAAGCACCACAGATCCACATGGAAGAGCCATCAGAGGGGGACAATACCTGCAATCTTGTCACAAAAGTCAGTGTCAGGGT
>OMNN01100554.1:0-11782 GCA_900302755.1 Chromis chromis | reverse complement strand
GATGTGATTAAGCGCTTTACAAATTAAAGTTGATTGATTGATTGATTGATTGATTGATTGATTGATTGATTGATTGATTGATTGATTGATTGATTGATTGATTGAGAAGAAGTTACTTATAGACATTCCATGACTAGTTAACAAGCAGTTGTCCACAGTCCCAGTCCCATCTTCTCGGTGCAAAACACACATATGGCACAGAAGGTACTGAGCTGAATTTGTGACAAAACACTGTAGAAACTCTTTCTTGATGCTTCTGGATTGTCTCCCCACAATCACTTCCTGATCACATAAATAACAGTGATGTTCACACACAGTTACGATTTCCTCTAGACAAAAATACTGCATTTGATACTTCTACAGTGGCAATGTTGACTTTTGAGCATTAGTATGACTTTAAGCCTACTAAACACTTTTGCCTTTCTAATGTAAATCTAACTAAAAAAAAAAAACTGTTCGTGACTATTTTAGTTTCAGTTTTGTGCCTTTACAAGAACTATTATTTCATTCTTTTTCAGTGCACTTTACACAGCAACAATTAATACTGAATTTGTTAAACCACAAAGCCTGAACTCTGATCTGAACAGACACACCAGGTGAGCACCCACTGATCTCCACATTCTCTTTCTTTTTGCCTTTTTTAACAATAGATAAAGTGCTTCTTATTCAATAAGCCCACACTGGTCAGCTTGAATATTTTCCCGCATAAAAGGATTTCCTTAACAAATCCAAAATCCAAAATCTGTTGTGACTTTGACGTCGCCTTTGTGAATGAAATGTGCTGTAGAAATAGACTTGCCTTGCAACCTTCTGACATCAAACAAATGATCCTGCTAAGTGTGTGTATTTATTGTCTGAACAACATTAAATTCTTCAGAATACCTTTTAAACCTGTACTGACTGAAATCCTGCAGGTTTGGCCCATGACCCTCTAGATCAGCTCTTCCAGTCCCATGGGACACACAGGTCTCCATCTTGCATGACTGAGTAGAAGTGAGATACACAAATAAGTAGGCCCTGCATTAGGGGGGAGTGCTGCTCCACCAGCCTTTTACAGCACAGGATCATCTGGCTGGAACTGACACTAGGCTCCTTGGTCAGACTCCTCAGAGACAGACTCTGGAGACACAGCTTCACCACAGCCTCCTCCTCTGCCTGCAGCCTTTACACACACAAAGTAAATGAGTCAGCAACAATCCTGATGAACCAGTATGAGGTATGGTGTCTTTTGGAACAAACAGTCATGTTGAGTATCCGTATCCAGTCATGATGAGTATGAGCCTTTATGTTCATTTTGTGTTCTGTCACATTTACATGGTTTTCAAACTTCCATTATAGGTTATGCAATTGTCAAACCACTGCAGCAAAGCACTGAAAATACTAAATGTCATTGGAAAAATAAAGAACTGTATCAGGGTTTTTATTTTCTCAGTTTACTTTATTTCATCTCATGTCAATGTAGAATTTTCAATACCAGTTTTACAAAACAAATGCACTGTAACCCAAATTACTTATAGACATTCCATGACTAAAAAAGAAGCAGGAAGAAAAATCCTGAATGGACAACTTGGATTGAATTCCAGCTTGAATTCCAACAATTTAGTCACTCAGTAACTCATAAAATGTTTTATGAGAACAATGTTGCAAATAGAAACTTATTCAAGACAATTATCTTGGCAATATTTTAGGGGGAACAAGGTAAAAAGAAAATTAATATATTAAATTGTGGATCTTTTTTTTTATCACTCTCTCTACTAAAATGTGCTGCACACTTAAATATAAAGGGGCAGTCCTGCTATAGATACTGGGTTTACGGTGCGAGTATGTAGACATAGTCCACATGTGCATTTTAAAACAAGATGCCAACCTCATTGCAGTAAGAAGAATGTTCCTTTGTTTGTTGTATATGGATAAACAAAAAAAAGTCAAAAAAGGAAACTGTGCATGAGGAGAATGCCAGTGTGCTCATTTTGGCACATGTGCAGTAACAGCTGTGGACTTTAGTCACAAAAATGAAGAAAATGAAGTCAAGAGGACTTGGACTCTGCTCTAAGACATGACTTACTGTAGTCTTGCAGGCAAATGGCTGAGAAGACGTGGTGCCTCAAAATTATTGTAAAAAGTTTTGGGTTTTTTGGAGTTCTGCCAAACTAAATAATTGATCTGAATAATTAAAAAACTCCAAGTTTTCAGTCATTTGTTTTTCACTGTAGTAACTATTTATATATAAAAAAAGTCACATGTCCTTGATTGCAGATAAATTATTTTAACTGCTGAATTACCAAACCAGATTTATCATCCTGCTTCATATCCTAGTGCAAAGCTGAACCTTTTTAGTCCAGTGGAATATAGCACGATACACAAGCGTGAACTCGACAATTAAAATTTTCCTTTCCAGGTTCTGAATTTATGGTTTTTGTTCAACATGACACAAGCAAGTGTGCCCTTTGGTCGTTGCAATATTATTAACATATGACTTAAGTCAGAGCCTTTGTAAAAATCCGCAGTCAGCCCTGCAATCATTATGAATGGACATTGCTACAAAATATTAGTACTACTGAAACACATGAGGTTGTTTGACAAAAATATAAGTGACTACTGCCTTAAAGTTTTAAGGTAACTGAACTGATACTGACTATTAAAATGTGTTTATTCTAATATTAAACATAGTATACTACAAAAATAAAATTATTTTAGTCAAGAACTGGTAGTTAAGCTTCGCTTCCTGTAATGTTTATCATTTTACTATTACAGCAGTTTCACGTGTGATCCCTCACACACCACACTGCCCAGTTATTACAGCTTTTGCCAAAATGTCATATTCATGATCAGCACTGAGCACAGAGAGATATGTTACGATCAAACCAGAAGCAGTGGAGTACAGAAACACTACAATGTATCACAAGACAGAAACTCATCTGACTTCTGGACAGCTGTTTTAAATGCAGACAGGATTGCAGAATATTTCTTTTTCCAGAAACTATAAACCAGGAATTACTCGCTATGTTGAACTCACTGGTTTTTGCGTTGGATGCGCTGTCTGGCTTCAGGGGCATGGTTCTGGAGGAAGGTCTGCAGCTTGGGAGGGTCACAGTTGGTGGGAATAATGAAATGCCCCAACTCATGAAGACTGGGTTTTGAGCGGTCACTAGTATGGACACAAACAACAAGTAATGTCTTACTAAAAGTAAAATGAACATGTTTGTGGTGTTCAGAGGGTAAGGTCACTGCTTACTTCTCCAACAACATAGTGAGGCCCTGCAGGCTCCTGGGGTGCAAGTGAAGGCGTTGGGACATCAGGCTCTGATGGAAGGTTCTGAGAGTGCTGTAGTGCTCAGTGATGGGCTGGACTGGTCCCAGCCTTTCCATGTGGACCACTTGAGTCCCACCCAGGAGGAGACTGATCCTTTCCTTCAGCCAGTCTGTCTGGTGATGCAGGCTACGGTAGCTGGGCAGCTGCTCTAATAGCTGGGGGTACACAGGTAGAGGACGAGTTAGAAAACAAACAAGAAAACAGAGAACATGTAACAGCATAAGGACTGCAGCTGCATTACTTTGGTCCACTGATGATGAACGTCCATGGTTCCCAGCATGACGTGTCCAGAGGCATTCATCCCTGACTGGTCAGCAAACACAACCGTATGCCCTGATAGGAGGGTAGAAGAGCAGATTAAATTTTTATCCATCTGTGCAAGCCCATCCACGGGTCTTGGGCAGTGAAATCTGTTGTTGATTCAGGGAGAAGCTGCATTTGAGGAAAAATACCTTAACATTACCCAATATGCAATATCACGGTTTCAATGTGGGATGTGGGTAAATATGAAACAGGGCCTTACAACCTGCATACAGTCTATAAGTTGCAGCCACTACAATTTGCTGGTGCAATGCTGTGGAAAACAAGTTGATGACAGCACAAATAAACTTTTCCTTTGGTTTCTTGTTCAGCTGAACTTGGTAAAGCTGCAGTGTAGTGTTTTCAATTCAGGTTGGAAGGAAAACACAAAAAGTCAAAATACACTGTGGTGATTTCTTTAAAACTATTGTTTTTTTGTTGTTGTTTTCTTTAACATGAAATGCATTGTACACTTTGATGCATCTTTTAATATATAGAGATAAAAAATTTGATTCTAAAAAAAAATCCTGTAACTTTATAACCCTGACCTACTCAAATCTGATCTGGCTGTGTTGCATCAAAAGTGGAAAGGACAATTATTATTATTATTACTTTCAGCTGGGCCGAGACTCTTTACCTTGCAGGTGAATCAGGGCCTCGGGATTCTGTTGAGATAGTCGGACCAGACTCTGAAGCTGACAACACCTATGGGCCATTCCCCAGTTGCGTTGCCACCTGTACCACACAACTGATGTCATCATCGCTGAAGTATGTTCACTACTTCTTACTAGTTCATGTATAGCCTACAATTCTTAGTCTTTAGTCTTAGACATTAACAGTCTTAGGCCCCTAAAGAACAATTCATGACTGTAGCTGCTGAGGAAACTGACATTGCTGAAAGTGAATATTATATATATTCTAGACTCATTATACATTAACTGAAATAGTTCAAGCCTTTATTTGGTGTAACTGTATAGATAACCGCTTACAGCTCAAAACCTCATGTTCGTGTATGCTCTGTCAATACTTGGTCGGGGCTCCCTTTGCTCGAATTACTCCAGCAGTGCGGCGTGACATGGAAACCATCAGTCTGTGGCACTGCTTCGGGGTAATGGATGCCCAGGTTGTCTTGATAGTTTCCATCAGCTGTTCTTTATTGTTAGATCAGGTTCGTCCAGTTCGTCGTTCTCCTCTTGACAGTACGCCACAGATTTTCTGTGGGGTTCAGATCTGGTGAGTTGGCTGGCCAATCTAGCACTGTAATGCCATGGTCCGTGAACTATTTCTGAGTAGTTTTGGGAGGGTGGGGAGATGCCAGGTCCTGCTGGAAGACAAAATCTGCATCTCCCAAAAGCTCTTCAGCAGTAGATGGCTGTGTTCATTTTGGACTTGATTATACATAGTGGACCAACACCGGCCGTGGCACTGAATTCGACAGTTGTAGCCAATTTCCTGGACACGTCTATGCATTGTAGCTCTGGATGTTCTGGCTCCAGCCTCAGTTCACATTCTTCAATCTGCTTTTCTTGACCATCCTCTCAAGTCTGCTGTCACCCTATTTGTTTGTGCACCTTTTCCTACCACACTTTTTTCTTCCAGTCAACTTTCCATTTAAATGCTTTGATACAGCACTCCGTAAACAGCCAGCCCTTTCAGCAAAGTTCTTTTGAGTCTTACCCTCCATGTGGAGGGTGTCAATGATTATATTCTGGACAGCGGTCAAGTCAGTAGTCTTCCTCATGATCGTGGTTGTGTATGTGTGAAATATTCTAATATTTTGAGATTGATTGACTGTAAGCTATTATCATCAAAACTAAAAGAAATAAAGGCTTGAAATATTTCGTTTATGTGTAATGAGTGTAGAACACATATCATTCTCACTTTGAGCAATGTCTGATGAAAAATATTTAAGTTTTTCCACCATATTCTAATTAGGTGAGATGCACCTGTATTCTGTCATCTAAATCCTGCTCTGAAGCACTGACAATGCAAAGAAACACTAACTTCTGACTGCCTATTCCCCAACCTTAACTATGCATAATTAGCTACCTTCTTTACCCAGAACCTTGCACTTGGCAAGCTGTTGATCATTTTACTTGGACAAAGCTCAACACATTGTTCAACAGGGTAAATTGACACATTCAGTTACACTACAGCGTTGCTGGCATTTGGTTAGCAGCTCCCACAGCACAAAGTGTTAGAGGAAAAATAGGAGCTTAGTGTACCTGATATCAGCCAAATTAAATTTGTGACACAGTTCCTTTTTCAGTCTCTTCAGCTCTTCTCTCCGAGGAAGACTAGCACTGTGTTTCTTTGTTGCTTCAGGCTCGTTGTTTCTCAACCACAAGCTGACAAAGATTAGACAACATGAGACCACTCTGAGCTGACTGAAATAAATAAGTCCACATAGGATTTCACTATTAATTTCAAAAATGTAAAATGTACACAACAAATTTTTCAACTAAACAATGCATTCTATAAAACTGCTGTATTATGTCTGTTGTATTTATTCTATAAAAATGTCTTTCGTGGTGACAAAAGATATCAACATAGAATTTTCACCAACTCTGTAGATTGATACCAACCATTATACCGTGTGTAGATCACTAATAATTGTGAGGTAAGGTCTAGTGTCAATAACCTGAGTGTAGGCTCCACTCTCCTAGCCTCCTGCAGCTCCTGTTCAGGGTCCCTGAAGCCAGTGAAGGTGTAGTAACTTTTATCCCATTTGATAGGCCTGTAGAAAGGCACCTGTGCCTCAGGTTGGCTTTTTGATGTCTCTGTACTTGCTTTCAGTCTCTTCATGTGATCCACAGGTAGACTGCAGGACGTCAAGACGTCCATCACTGTGCTCAAGACATCATTTGTGTGCAGGGTGAAACTCACTGAGCGAAATCCTGAGAACCAGGTGGAGGGTTAAACATTTCTCAAAACAGAACTCACCAATATTATGAGCAATATCAATAGAAACTGACCTGAGGTGAGGGGATCTGGCTGCTCATCACTGCTTTCCTTAGTATCCCTTACATAAAACGTGAGCTTCAATGGATGAACTGAATGTGATCCAGGCTTTTGCAAGTTTTCCAGATAGCCATTTAGCCTTTTCAATGAATTCTCATTCACGTCCTGTAAAACAGTTGTTCCCAAATGTTTTACACCATGGCACCACTACTTCCAATATAGCAAGATGGTTTTGACACTTATCTTTTGTATTATATTGTATTATATTATATTACATTATATTATATTATATTATATTATACACAGCTGTTATTAGTCAAGTAGCAATCAGTCTGTCAGTTTTATTAAAACAGCCCATAACAGACAGATTATGTTGAGGCTGTGATGTATCTGCATTTTTTTTTAACGTTTTCAAATCTTTACATCACTTTCTCTGATAGTCACTATTTTTCAGACTGCTCAGTGCCCAACAAAATAGAACAGTAAATGTTATACAGTAGGTGCCTCTTCTGTCTCTTCAGCCTGTGCCTGTTGCTACATACTGCTACTTACTATCATACTATTGACAGTCCCAACATAGCCTTTGAACTGTTACTTGTCAAATCAATCCCTTCAGAGTTATTGATTAATAACCTAATAAATATTTGGATTAATGAATTTCTGAAAAACTCATGAATATCAGGGACCTACCCGTTCTCTGGGATATTGACCGAAGAAGTCTGGATGGACAGCAAGATAAAATGGTCTGAGCGCATTGACAGCCTCTGCCCCCGACAAAGTTCTCTGATGAACTAAATATGTAGTCGCATGTTTCCTGTGTAGCCTACAGAAAGAAGACATGGATGTTATCTATTCTTGAATAGAGAAAACAGACAAAGTGTTAGTGGTGGTTCTAAATACTGTACAGTCAGTGGTGAAGGTGGTTGGAAATAGTCACATTTAGATTGTGTAATTAGTGCTTAGTGATTACTGATTGATAATGCATTACTATTTGCCTGAAAATACTTATTACAAATTGTAAGCCCAATGTATTATCACCCAAGTAGCGTTTTCTAAAAAGGTTTTAACTCGACAGGGGTGATTTTATGATTGGCATTTTTATTTGATTAGTGCAGTAATAAAATTACTTTAATAAAACCCCCATCAACCATATCATATGAAATGAAGATGACCATAGTCCAATACAAGACTTTGTTCCTGGTTGCCAAACTAATTCAAGATCATAGCAAACAAGAAAGCGCAACTGGTGGTTTTCTTGGGACAAAACATCCTTTGAGATTGTGAGGTGTGAACCTATTAACATCCAGGGAGTGGACATTGAGGTTGTTCAGTCATATGCATTGTTTGTCTGTTCTCCATCTTGTATCCTGCTCTATCCCCTTGCTCCACCCCCACTCTCACCCTAACTAGTCAAGGCAGATGACCACCCTCCCTGAGCCTGGTTCTGCCAGTGAAGAGATTTTTTTCCCTTCCCTTCCTACTGCCACCAAGTGTTTGCTCAAATTGACTCCAAAGGAAATGTTGGTTTTGTTGGGTAGATTTTGTAAGGGTTCACCTTACTATGTGAATGCCTTGAGATGATGGAGTTGTGAATTGGCACTATATAAATTAAATTAAATTGAACTGTACTAAATATTAAAAACAGTCTATTCACCTCAAACGGCAAACTGAACTGGCCTGTTGACAAAGGCCCAGTGCAAAAAGGGAAAATTGACTGTAGCTGCTGAGGAAACTGACATCCTTTTTGTTTTGTTGCTACAAAAACTGTAGTTTATGCTGCTATCTGTAAACACAACACACTTTAACTTTCATCCAGTTCTGTCCCCTCAAGTTAGATTTTCATACATAATTTTGTATTGTAACTAGGAGATGCAATCCCAATTATTAACCATTTGCAAATGCACTTTTATGAGATGACATACTAAAACTGATTTGAAAATTTTTTTCTGAGAAGCAGGGTTTGCTTTTTAATACAGTTGTGTTGTATTCAGCCTCTGTCTAATATTGCTGTTTTAATAATTTACTAGTGAGTAAGACAAACTGTTGCAAAAAGAATTTAATCTTTTGAAAATGTTGTTACTACACTGAACAGGCTTCAGCTGTGATACAGATAATAAACCCTGCCAATGCAGATGTTCAAGCTGAGAAGCAAACAGGGTAAAGATAAAGAAGCACTCTCAAAATCCAAGAAAAAGAATTATGTAATTACACTGGCATGAGAAAAGAGCACAATTTCTCCAATGGGAAACTGATGTTTGAAAACAACAGTTGAGGAAACCCCCTGTATTACTGCCAAAGACCTACACAAGCATCCAATAAAGGGAAGCACAAAGTTTAAGTATAGACTATAATAAGTGCACTAAATGAGCAAGGACTTCATGCCCGGAAACAATGCTGCACTCTATTCTTGGCCAAAAAGCTCATAAAATCACAAGATAAAATGTGGAATGGCCTGTAGTCTTCCAGGAATCTGTTGTATGGAGTGATCAGACTACAGGAAGCCTGAAACATCACTGAGTTGCCATCTCAGTGCCTGGACTTGAATCCTGTTGAAAGCAGTGGCAGGGTGGAAACCAAAGAAGTGAGCTGGAAGCTTTTGCACATTCTTCTTCTTCTTCTTATTATTATTATTATTATTATTATTTAGTCCCTTTAGTGATTGAATATTTTTTCTTCAGGGCCTTTATGAAAACATCTAATTTACCTGTGAACAATATGTTTTTTAAAAATCACTTCAAATATGCTTTATTTAGCTTCTCTGACTAGCTACCAGAGCTTTACTTGGTATGTTTTCATAAAACTCGATCCATATCACAAGAATGCCTTGTAAGTTAAGATGGCTTAACAGTTTTGCATTGCAACTGTAATTTTCCTCACCTTATTTCCAATTTTGGATTATTTCTGGATTGTTTACACAGTATTTTTTCTGTTAAAGCTGTATATGGTATATAGAAATTAAAAAGTTTTCTGTCTTTAAGGTTTCCTATTTTCACTGTGTATTAGTAATTATTTCACTGAATCATCTGATTTGTAATTTAGTTTAAGAATGTACAAATTTGGGATCATTTGACCATTTTATTTGTCTGTCCTACACTTAATCATGACCTGACATTTTATCTAATTAATCTCAACTGTTCTTGGAATTTAATGCTGGAGCTAAGAGGAGCTTATGCCAATACTATGCACACAGTTCCATCATACATCTTAAAGAGGAGTTACCTGATGGTGCATCGCAGGAGGGCGTTGACAGACATTGCTGATGCTGCTAGTCAACAGATGAACATTTAATCATGGCCTCTGCAGCAAGTCCATCTGCAGTCCTGGTATCAAACTAGTTGCATGATTACCCAGTACCTGTCAGCAAAGTGCAGCGTTCAGCAGTATTCTTTATTTTACGGCGACTTAATTCAACACTAGGCAGGAAAGAACTACCCTTGCATCACAAAAATCAATTTTGATATGTATCCGTTTTTGTCTGTAATCTCAACCACTCCTGAATACATCTTCGAAACTAAATACCCAAGGATTACCTATGCAGCTTTGTATCGAACCTAATGTTAGCTACTGAGTTAGCTAGCTATACGATTGGCATTTAGCCCTTTTGTCGACTCGTTATTAGGTGATCAAAACAAATATTGCATAAGCGAAAAATAACCACACTTTAACTTCTGCTTAATGTAAGCAACAAAACATGGCTCTAGGTCGCTTTTCTACCTAGCAAAAAGAGTTAGCATTGTGGGAATTTTAGCTGTGAGCTAATCCTGCCTAGCTGAGTGCTCAAAATGAGTTTCGAGTTATAATTTGTTTAAATTAGCAACTGACAACGAATAACAAGGTAACTCTGTCGGCTCGTCTCATTTCATTAATTTCAGCCTCCTCGACTCCTCGTCCTCCGGCCCGTGACCCGGAAATTGATCTTGGTGCATCATAACAACGGAGTTTTCATTTCCGAAAATTCATCCCGAGGATCGAGGAGGCTTGCTGGAGGAGTAAGAATGCACAGGTGTATCCTCCATTCATTTTTGCCGCACCCGTGAAATAAAAGAGGCGTTAGATACAGCTGGAATATACAAACCATATCGGCAGCAGGGATGACAAATTTGTGCAAAAATATACTATTATCATGAACACTGCTCACCTGACAGAGATCATAAAACACTGGTAGGTTATAATAAAACTGTGGACAGGTGATGCGTCATATTGAACTGACGCATGGGCGTAGCGGACGCGGGGTACACGGGGGACATGTCCCCCGCACTTTTTACAGCCATTACAACCATAGACATATATATATGTCTATGATTACAACCACTTAATTCATTTTTAACACGTTGAAACGCGTTTTTCCGAGCCACCTTTAACGCATCATATGTAGACGGAGCTAAAAGGCGTCATCATATGGGGCGCCGATTGTAAAGTTGCACACACTACAAATAACAACATTTCTCCACATTTAGCCCTGAAACCTCACTTTTTTATTCAGATTTAGATAAATATTTGTGAAATATATTTGTGAAATATTATATATAAATGTTAAATGTTTTATCTAAATCCATCCATCCATCCATCCATTTTCTGCCGCTTATCCGGGGCCGGGTCGCGGGGGCAGCAGTCTAAGCAAGGAGGCCCAGACTTCCTTCACCCCAGACACCCCCTCCAGTTCTTCCGGTGGGACCCCGAGGCGTTCCCAGGCCAGCCGAGAGACATAGTCCCTCCACAAAACACATGTGGACTGGATGGGCGAACTCCCATGAACCCTCGAGCACCCGATGGAGAGTGTAGAGCTGGTCCAGTGTTTCACGACCAGGATGAAAACCGCATTGTTCCTCCTGAATCCGAGGTTCAACTATCGGCCGGATCCTCCTCTCCAGTACCCTGGAATAGACTTTCCCGGGGAGGCTGAGGAGTGTGATCCCCCTGTAGTTGGAACACATCCTCCGGTCCCCCTTCTTGAAAAGAGGGACCACCACCCCGGTCTGCCAGTCCAGAGGTACTGTCCCCGACCGCCACGCGATGTTGCAGAGACGTGTCCGCCACGACAGTCCCTGAACATCCAGAGACTTGAGGTACTCAGGGCGAATCTCATCCACCCCCGGTGCCCTGCCGCCGAGGAGTTTACCAACTACCTCAGTGACTTCGGCTTGGGTGATGGGCGGGTCCGCCTCTGAGAACTCAGCCACTGCTTCCTCAATGGGAGACATGACGGCG
>OMNN01100553.1:0-15658 GCA_900302755.1 Chromis chromis | reverse complement strand
TACACCAATCAGGCATAACATTATGAGCACCTGCCTAATATGTTTGTTGCTTGTTCTGGGAAAATGTTTATTTGGGAGTGTGAAGTGAATAACATTGATCATATTGATACTATGGGTTTTCCAGCAGAACACCACATAGTAGCAATATGATCAATGTTATTCACTTCACCTGTCAGTGGTCAGAATGTTGTGGCTGATTGGTGTATAGTTTAACATGTTAAGTTAAAAGAGTCAATCACTGGGTCAAACATGCCCCTTAGAAATAATTTTGCCCAAAGGAAAGTCAATTCATTCGTATGTTTCCTGGGCAGAAGCTGCTATTTCAGGTTCATTTGTTCCCACGCAAGAAAAACCAGAGCGGCAAAAGTGATGATTCCCGCTGTCAGCCCCCCTTCATCACCTGCCCTCCCACGAGCCCTCAGAACAACTGGACAGCTGGATTGGAAATCATCCAGCAAATCAAACCAGCCCCTGTGTTTGTTTTTGATGGGACGCAGGTGCCGAAACACAATCCGATCCCTGCCAGACTTGATATCTGTAATAGACTGGAACAATAGACGATCAGAGACAATGAAACAGCCGCATTATGTTTGTCCTTGTCACATCACATCAGTCTAGATGGGGCTGACTAGAGAACAGCCGCTTTTCACATGTGAAGTTCATCCATGGTTGCCATGCCAGGGGTGGCGAATCATCCAAACATATGGGTACTCTCTCCATCTGGTCTGTCTGACAGGCATCATTTTTGCCAATATCTGGTTCTTCTTCCTGCATTTGTTTTAGTATGTTTGGATGAGGTGGACAATCAGTGTAAATTAAACACATGTTGACTATATTTCTATATGGAAAATGGAAAATCATTCAAAGTGGTCACATATCAAGTAAAAAAAACTAATAAACTGTCCGTTCTGATTTGCACTGTTTTTGCAGTTTTAAGACTTGCCGTATGACCCTATACATTCTGCCTTCCCATTGTTTGATCCCACAGGCATTTAATAACCGAGTTCAACTTCTCATTGTGCAACAACCAGTGTGTTGCCAAGAAAGTAAAAAAGAAAAGAAAATATTCCTGGTGCCACTTTGAATGCCATACAGAACCTGTATGTCTACATTTAAATCCAATTTCTTTAAAGCAGCCAGTGTTTCAAGGAGAATTTAGCCTAATACAGAAGCAGTGTTGTGGTGTATCTAGGACAGTGACACAGTAAGCATTTGGAACAGGATTATACCACAGGAGTGTTGTGTCAATATCAAGAAGATGATAGAAAATTAGGGGGGATGGAGATGGGGGAATAACAAGCAACAATGGCTCCTAGCTGATCTCAAAGCGGAGGCATTTTGATCCGATCTAGCCTCGATGAATGTTTTGTTGCATTTTCCTGAGGTGGAAATGGGCCTGAATTGAATTCCACTGTCAATAATTGAATTCAAGCTGACTACAAACACCTTCTCATTTCTCTGTAAATAAAACATAGGTGGGATTGTCCCTTTAAAGACTGGCTGCAGACTGTATATCAACAGGCCGATAGATGGTCCGACCCTCAACTCCACACCTCATCCAAAATTAGAGTGGAGTGGATTTCAAAATGGCCTGTCAAGTCCAGTGCATGAGTAGAAAGTTAAAAACAGACTGGCACACTCAAATGCACAAATCCCCCCCCCCCTTACACTTGTTGACTGTACAATCTGTGTGGTTGCCGAGCAACAAAAGAAACTCTTCAGTGTGGGCCTGCAGGATGTCTTGCCCCTTCACAATGGCTGAAGTTGCTGCAGATCATTAAAAACGGGTAAGCGCTTGTACAGACATGCACAGCCGCACACGGAACATGGATGGCGGTTTGTGTCCTCGGTGTCTGTAACCTTGGTGTGTGTTTTTCGCGTGCTCTTGCTTGTGTTTGCCCCTGCAAGGCTTGTATCCTTTCAGTCCTTGGTGCTCCGGCAGCCCAACTGTCATAAAAGCCACAAGGACAAGAGCACAAGACGCTCAGATTGCATCCTTTGTATCACCGGCGTGCAGGGTAAAAAAGATTTTCCACAGCCAAATACCCGAAACTTAAACTCCACCTTGAAAAGTGCAAAGGAGAGCTGAGCGGAGAAGAGAAAAAAAAAAAAAAAGTATGAAATGAGTTGATGTGGCATAAATCAAATCAACATTTCAAAAAACTTCACTTAAAAATTTGGGAATCGATTACTTGGCCTTCCTGCAGCTCGGTAAATTGGCTCGGGAGCGGAGGGTGAAATCGGGTTACAATTAGTCTTGTGTGGAGGTGGGCCCAGCTGCCGCAACATGAACCTTGGTTTACTGTATGAGAGCAGCTGTGGCCAGAATGGGAGACAATATTGAGAGACTCCCACTGTGCCTTCACCTATTGGAGGAATGTCCACAGCCAAAAGGGTTCAAGAACAAATAACCACTATAGCACCATCGATATCTGCTAAATATTGATCTACTACCACCTCTGGCTCTCTGGGGCGAAATAAACAAGCAACCTCAGCTCCTTCCCCTGTATTTGTTTCTGAATTTTCGTGTGCAGTCGTTGCATTTTCTTCCCTCAACCAGCTTTCAATACCAGAAAGATTTAGTGGCGATATAAAAGAGGCACAATAACACGAAAGGACGCATGAAACATACCACGGCCTCTCGTCTCGCTCCTCCCCCCACACACACACACACTTCATCTCCTTCAGCTATTCAACAGCTGACAGGGTCCAGCAGGTGGCACATGGCATTGCGAGTTGTATGTATGTGCGCGTGGTTTAAAAATACCTTGACCCTGACACTGGTCCAAATGCTCCTTGCATAGCAGAGATAGTCCACCGGGTGCCCCAACTGCACCTCCTCCGTTCCAGCAAATGCCTTGCTTTATACACAACATGTTTGGAGTGTTTGAGAGGTTATTTCAAATATCAGAAGGAAAACACTCCAAGCAGCCGACAGTCCAATTAACCTGCAGTCCAATCCATTCATCTCAAGTTGAATTATACACCATGCAGTGGCATTATCTGGGAAAACTCAGGGCAGAGTTGCGTTTAGTCCTTGGAACGGAGGACGCATTGGTATGTAAGCGCACTCGACGTCCTTTTGATCCCTTAAATTTCCTTCCTTCACATCTAATTTTCAAGTTGAAAAAATGGGCTAATTTTTTTCTTTCATACAGCCCTGCTACTCTTGATTCTTATTCTCTGTATAAAAGGCAGACACAAGAGGGAAGGCTTTGATAAGATTCGATCCCTGACTTGCATGCGATTAGAGAAGTGGGTGTGCAAACTGTTACATGATCCCTGCTCATCGTTAAAGGTCTGCTTTAATTTAAAAAAACACAGCAACATTCGAACAGATTGTTGCTCAGAGGAGATTAGAAAGAAGAGACTGACACCTACTCTTGTAAAAGTTATTGAACCCTCGCTGAAAATCGCTAACCAGCTCAAGTTTTGAATATTTCATCAAGTGTAATCTGTGCTTTTTTTGGAATGAAGCCCTTTGTCTATAGGAAGACGCCTACTCTCCACACGTTAAATGCATTGTGTTATGTTTCAAGACTTGTGCAACTGAGGCAAATGCAAACAACACTTTCACAGACGAGACCCTACATATTATACGCGATAAGCAATAAGCAACAGATGAATGCAGTGAATTTTGGCACCGAGCATAGTTCAATAGAAAAGCACAGAAGCTTAGATCTGAATGTAACACCAAAGGGAACAAAGAGTTGTCCAACAGAATCCAGTTAATTAAAGTAGAATTATTGCGGTTGTATGCATCCGCCAACGAGTCAGGTTACAGTTTACATCCATGTCTGTCCAGACTTATATGTAGTGAAGACTTTAAGGTGTAGAATTTCATTGAGGGGAACGAAAAAAACAAAACAGTAAAAGTCCTTGTATGTGGCTCCATGCTCGGTCAATAAAGCTGATTGTGACGGAACACAAAATTGCAGCCGTGATGCTTCGAATACAAATCAAATACAACCTTCAAAACATGAATGTTTCCAGGGTTTTTGCCACTTCCCAAAAGGGTTTTAGCCAGCACTGAAGGAAAATCACAATCTGTAAGATGACAAAAAATGAGAATAAACGCAGCTATTCAACAATCTATCCAACTAGTTTTGTTAGTAGTGGTTTCATTTGTTCAAGCATAATAGATACAGGAAAAATGCAGAGATTTCTGTCAGATAATGGGACAAAGACTCACTGCCTTTACTGTGCGCGAATCGGTCATGCCTACTGTTGAGCCTGGCTTCACAGACATCTTTAATCCAGCAGCACATGAGATCTACGCAATCACCACGGTTCTAATGTCAGCAACAAAGACTTGTGCAACCAAATCCAATATGTAATAGGATTACTCTCTTTACTTCTGTTATGGTGGAGTTATGGTATTGGATAATGGCTAGAAAAGTGTTTTGTGATGTTGCAACAAAGTTGACATTTGACATGTTGGATATAAAATGTAATCAATTTATTACATGATCCTGTTGGACGTATGTGGGACATTTATTCACAATTCATGTTTGAGGTGTGTAGCAACCAATAACGTAATAATTTTGGCCATTTTAAATGTAATAAAGCCAATAATGTAATAACTTGCCAATAATGTAATAAAGTTTTTGAGCCAATAATAATACTCTTCAGTTTTTTTTTACATTTGTAAATGAGTGTTCATGTTCTATGTTGTATATAGGAGTTAAGTACCATTATAGTGCCAGTCCAGTTATTTAAATACAGTTTTAAGGAGGACTGAATCATTTTTCCTTGAGAAATGTTTGAAAAAAGTTTTAATGAAATGTTTTCCAAGAAAAAAAAGGTGCTTAATTCATTTGACAATGCAACATCCAACAGAGACACTGACATCAAATAATGAATTTACATATCTAAGCAAATAAACAATATTCTAAATAAAGATTTTGAACAACAAATAATTCTCAGATTGGCTCTTACAGCCATAATTAAGGAGAGTGAGAGCTACATGGGACGTATCCTTGATGAATGAATATGACCACTATGCCATCCACTAGACCTATTACTGATGAGCAAACTGCACAAAAACCGCAAAAAAATCTTTTATGTCCAAGAAATCCAGTCCTATTGATGTATTAGTACATTATCGGCTGCAGTTATTACATTTTCAAAGGATTTTTTTTAATGCTAGGCCGTTAACGTAAGAACTTATTACATTATTGGCAAAATGTTATCAGGTTGTTGGTTGCTACATACCCTTACATACAGTACGTACTTCTCTGTGTGGTTAGAATTACATAATTAGCCCGAAAAACAACATTTAAATTCAGCCATGTTAATTATCTCGAGGAATGTAATTTATCTTTTTCTGTTACTAACATGACATTATAAAGTCCTCAATGCATAAAAATAAACAGCTGATTGTGAAAGACGATGATGATGCAGCGTAAAAAATCTGAATGAGTGATGGCCCCCTCGCTCGGCCTCATTCTTATCTATCAAACGGCCCAAAATAACCACCTTTTAGCCTGACAAGGTGCCCTTTGTGTAAAGTTCAACCCGGACGACGCATTGACTTGGTATGGGTAAAATTAGCGCTAAAAAGTCAATATGGTTCAAAGCAATGAGGTGATGGAACAAAAAGAATCCTATTCTTCATTGTGCTGGAAACGTCATCTGAATAATAAATTAGTAACCTGGCCAAAATGATTATATTATTATATTTTTAATCATCCTGTAATTGCGAAAGTGAAATACATACCTGATCAAAAAGCTGGTGCTGAGCCAGATAACCTGAAGCTTTCCCTTCATCCTGGGCGATGGGCAGGGCAAAGGAAAATCAAAGTACAGGGTTAGAAATCACATGGTGCATTATCTTTCTTAGTAAAGAAGTCTAAGAGGAGGCACTTACTTTATTCTGAATGTATCTGTCAATGAATTCGTTGACCGTAAGCAGCGTTTGTGACCAATCCTCATCCGTATACCTGGATCCCACCTCAACGGGAACAGTCCGACAGCCAGCCACAGACCTCAGGTATTCTATGCTTTGCAGGAGGGAGACAGTTACTAGTATAATTCACATACTGCTAATACACATGCTGAAAGAAGGGCGGTTCGTCTGAAACGTCCGTATTGCAATTAAAAGTCAACCCGGGGTGCTGTCCCAGTTTCTCTTTTTCACTCTGCATTCGAGCAATGTCTCCAAAATGCGTCATAAGTGCACTTCTGGATGCGAATCAAATGCCAGGAGCCGTATGTCAGGTGTCAGAGTGAATAGTCAGCTGTCAGGAGTCAGCGGTGAGAGGGAGGACAGTGAAGGATATTCTTAAATTGAGGGGAAGTTATATCAGACTCTGGTGTCAGACTTAAGCGTCAGGAATCAGGAATTTAGTGACGAGTAAACCAGCCCCAACTCAGTTTATGTTTGCCTACACTTTCAAGCAAATGAAAGCAGAGACTTGGACTGCACATCACAGTACCTGCTATCAAAGTGATGTAGATTTTATGTTGCATGCCAGGTTTTCTGTCCACTCAACTAGATACTCTGCTGTCATCAAAAGTGTAAATCTGTTTGATTTTACAAGCCTGGATTGAATGTAAGTAGTGCTGCTGTCATACTTATCAGCTACAACATTAAAACCACTGACAGGTAAAGTGAATAACACTGATCATCTAGTTACAATGCAATGCTCTGTTAGGAAACCTTGGGTCCTGGAATCTATGTGGATCTTACCCTCCATGGCAACTGCATTCCCCAGCAAGAGAGGCCTCCCTCAGAAGGACAATGCACCCTGCCACGCTGTAAAAACTGCTCAGAAACGACTAAACAAACAGGCATTGAACCGGCCTCCAAACTCCCCAGACCCCAGTCTCGTCAAACATCTAAGAGACATGGCAGAACAAGCCCGATTCCATCCCCACCCCACAACCCACAACACCCAAAGGATCCGCTGCCAACATTCTGGTGCCACAAACCACTGAGGTCCGGTGTCCGTTCCCTGACAGGTCAGAGCTGTTTTGGTTGCACAAAGAAGACCTACACAATATTAAGTTCCCTCCAGACATGCATTCTTTATCAGTAATCTGACAGCAACTGGACGTGTCGGCTTCATGTCCGAATGTGCACCCTGGTCACTTATCCATAATGTTACTAGGTCGGATCTAATAATATTTCATCACTTCCAACACGGCACAAGTGTGGCCAGTCACATTAATAGACAGGCACGTACAAGCAACGGTACTTTGAGTTGTGGGAAGTGATTAAGGGAAGACTTTTTCCTCATTTCAGCACCAATATTTGTCCTAAAACATCACAGACAGAGTTTCTCCTCTGAGTTTATTAAATACCTGCAGCATCAGACAGCAGCAGAATCCACAAGCATCTCCAAAACACAATTAGTGCATGTGGAACAACAGCATTAATGACTTGTCATCATAAATCATCCCCGACATGGAGACAGGATCGATCAGCAAGTCACACCGTCCTTACACTGTTGGTAAACTAGTAGTTAGATTATCATCACACATGCACAGAATTCACAGTGTTCAGTAAATCATAAATAAACTAGGCTGTTATTTGGACACTTTGATGAGCTGCTATTAGTTTAGATTTAATCTTTTGTTTGTAATCGCATTATTATGCATTATCCATCACTTGGTGTGTTGTCTAATCGTGCATGAAGGACAAATGCTGCTTGCGTACCGCTGCTCTCTGGCGCTGTTTGGGCTTATGTCTGACTGAAGCCATGAGGAACATTAACAGGCAGCAATGCTATGCATCCCATGTGTCTGAAAAGAGCTTTAGGCAGGTGGTGTTAATGCTGTGGCTGATTGGTGCACATGCTGATGCTAATACTGTGAAATTCATTTTTGCATACAGAAAATACAATATTAAAAGTGTTTTTCTCGTTTCTTTTAACATTTTGAGGGTTTTATTCAGTTTCGCATACGATTAAATTGGTTCCAACAAGGACAACTACTGACACAAATACGCAAAACAATACTGATGGATGTTCAAATGAGTAAGACGATATTCAGAAAAAACACAAACCTCCAGGGGTGTTTGTTGAAGGCGGGCCAGTGGTCAATGATTCCTTCTAAAATCACTGGTTTGAGGGGGAGCAGATAATTTGTATTGTAGCTTTCCAGCGAAGGACACTTTATCCTGGGAACTGCCAACTCGTCTTTGATCACAGGAACATGTGGGCTCGCAATCTTTATTCTCTATAAATGCAACCAAATGAAGAAAGATGCGTCAGTTCAACCTCCGGGGAAAAGCACTGAGAAAAACAATGTGGTCATATTCTTCATATGGTTGATCAGGAAGTGAACAAACAACTATTAGTCATAGAAGTCATTTAGAAGTTCCAGCTTCTCTACTGTAAAGACATGTTGATTTTCTTTAACGTACATGAAAGGGAATTTAATATCATTTTGGGCTGCTGGTGGGGCAAAAACGAAGAATTGAGAATAAACAAGTGAGTTGGGAAAAAAATCATTGTTGTAACTTATTTGCATTATAATTGTGCAAACATGTATTTCCCAAGTGAAGTGTGCAGATATTCACAAACATCCAACACGTTTCAATGGTTTTTTAAGCTTCTATTTTCAAGGCAAAAAGAAAAACAAACACAAATGAAATCCAGAACAAACACGATCCTGCCCGCCCGCCTCTAAACCCTCTATCTCAATTTTGACAGTGTCTAAACAAAGTGATCTGACATTTGAAAATCTGTTGCACTTCATCTTCAGTGACATCTGTTGAAGTGCAGCGAGATGAAAGGAAAAGAAGGAAATACTTTTAGAAAACTTCCTGAAATCAGTCACTGTGTCTTTCAAACTTTGAATCACAGTAAATATAATGTAAAAGAGAACTTTGCTGGCTGTAGGACATAAAGAAACTCCCTCAAAACTACTGAGAACAACTAATCCTTGATGTTGAAGTAACAGGAAAAAATTAATAACTGGTGATGATAAAAACAAACTAATGCACACAGAATAAAAATAAAACATAAATATACAAACCGCACTGACCTTGGCCTCAGAATGTTCACTTTCATCTTCTTCTCTGGCAGATTTCCTTGTTTCCTGTTGCAGGATCCGAACAATAACCTGAAGTATATTATCCATGATGGCCGCCCCCATGAGTAAACCCATGTCACATGTCCTGACAGCCTGCAGGATCTCATCTTCTGATGGATTTCCACGGCACAGTGCGGCCACTTTGAACAGACATCCATAGGAGTAAACACGCCTCCACTCTTTATCCACCTGGCGCCACGTTCCTGTGTTGAGTCTCTCCCATGAAACATCCAAGATGATCTGAGCATTAAGCATATGGCTGGCACTTGTTGTGTCACAGTACAGCTGCCGCCTGCACCGTTTCAGCATTTCCAGCACACTTGACTCCACTCTGTCAGTGAACTGCAGTGGAAGCTGCTCTTCACTGAGAGGCAGAACAGCAGAGAGTTTTGACCACAGCGATGCCATTGATGAGAAGGTCCTTATTTTTTCTGTGGGATGAACAAGGGAGGTGAGTCAGGGATCTCTTATTCACACTGAAGCCCTGATCAAGCACTTCTAATTTTAAATTAAATTTACATAAACACTGTTGAAATTTGCAGAAGCAAAAGGTTGTAATTTAATCACTCGCTCTGTGCTTATCTGGTTATTCGCCAGCGATGTAACAATCTGCTAAAACCGCCTGCCATCATGACACACATACACAGGACACTTGTTTATTCCATCGCCGACAGCCTCTCTGCTGCAGTGAAACAGATGCATACACCTAATTTCCACATTGGCAACCGCAAAACACAGGTGAGGGCCGTCATGAGCCAGAACCACAAGTGGGACACATGCACAATGACGACACTTTGTCGCAGGGTTTCTGGAGCCGCCAACTCTGCCTCCGTGTGACTCAATCCATGTTTGGATGCTCTGTGTTGCTGGCTATGATGCCAAAGCATGTGGCAGCCAACCCTGGACACCTGATTCATTTGTGTAGAGCAACACACAGCCATGAAAACTCTGAGGCAGATTGAACTAAACAAAACTGAATGTTCATGCCCAAGGTAGGCTATGACCCCCAAGTGCACTCCAGCAGTACTCGTAACACTGATTTTTTATACATGGGCTGAAGCATTTGTGCAACAACAACAAATAAAACAAGTATCAACTCCTGTTATTTGGGATGCTTGGGGAATTACAGATCTGTCAAATTCCATAATGGAAGATTTTTTTTTTTTTTTTTTTTTTTTAAGGTGGGAGGAAACCGATAACAGTTTTGCTTTAAAACCTCAGAAATTAGGCTCTGACAGTGCAATCTAATTCAGGGTCAGTTTTATCCCACAATCTCACAAAAAGCATGAAGCGATGCACAGAAGAACCTGAGGTCAGTTCTGATTTTGCAAGGCTGGATCATTAATTAGAAGGTAAACAATATGTTAAGACCCAAAAGCAACTTAGATATGAAAACTGCAACTAAATAAAACATGGTAGAAAAAGTTGAACACAAATTTGTAACTTGTTTCATGTTTAAATATAAATATAGTCTCATTCTGAGTCCTATAAATACCTACATATATTGTTTCTTCACTTTATAGCTACACACAACCTGGTAAAGCATCTTAAACATCACAGCTGTGGCTCTAATGTATGAAATACCTGAAACAACATAATGAACATAATAAATATGGGGTTTAGACATTTTAAAACACCCTTTGCAACCAGTTAAGGCTGGAAAAATATGTATACGTGCTGTAAATTTAGTGTGAAAAGCTAAAAAATATGTAAAATAATGTAACAGGTGTAAACGTTGATGCTTCTTTAACACCGCGTCCAAAGTCGCCTCTTTTTAAAAAATACGAAATATAATATAAATACTAGGAAAACGCGACCAACTGAAGCTGAATAAAACACCTAAAATGCTATATTTACCTGCTATTAACACATTTTCGCCGTTAATCCCATAATTTATGTGAAAACACAAGCGGACTGTCGCCTCTCACGAAGCTGCAACAACTCCAAACACAACTCTGCTGCCGGTGGGACAACAAAAACACACCGGAAGGGAACTCGAGCAGCGGAGATTGGTTCCGCGTTGCGTTCAAATGCTCTGAAAACTGCATGTAAAGCCAAAAACGATGATGATTAATTAGACGAGCATGTTGTTAGCACAATTCAAGGTATTTCAATTGTGCCAGAGTTTTATTTATTTGTTTAATTGTGCAGCAGAAACTTTGGTTTACATTCACTCTCTGCTCCAGTAGAGGGTAGTAACATCTGCACACGCTCAAACCTGTGAAATAACAGACCACAGAGCTCTGGCAGTGATTTGAATGACATCTTGTGCAAGAAAAAGCAGCACACGGAGGCACACTTCACACACACACCTGTTTGTCATGTGTTGCCAGTTTCCTACTACGTGCACACCCTCCCACGTCCAACTCCCACACAGTTACATTTGCCCACAACCTCTCAGTCTTGTAGCTGCTCAGAAAACCTGCTCCTCTCTCATCTCGAGCTCTCTGCCTTTTTCAGATTATCAGCCGAGTGTGGTAAAGCTCAGTCGGTTAAAACGAAAACAGTGCTCCGGCAACAGCTCGGCCTCATTTACATGCACGTAGTCAGATATTAAATAAATTATAAATCTGTCTCAACAGGTGAACAACAGGCTCCATTCACCATGCGGCATTGAGACAACAACGCCTCTGTCATAATAAGTGACGGCACAATTGTTACTCTCTTTCCACTGCTCCTGCAGCTCAGAAAGTTTTATGTAAATACAGATATTCCTAGAAGGCTGATTGATATGTATCTGCTCATGTGAAGCTAAAACAATAATTGGGTTTGTCTTTTTGATGTCACGCAGAGATATTTGAGTTTTTCATATTCAATTGCTTTTTCGGGGAGGGAGGGAGGTCGCCTGAGCAAACATGATAGGAAACCTTCGGCAGAGAAGTCTAGAATCTATAAACACGCCGCATTATTATCAAATGTCAAACACTGTATGAAATTCAAATAATCTCAGTGCAAACGGCGGAGCTGTTCCTGTATGTAAAGCAGATGGAAACAAGAAAGAGACAGCCTGCCTTTCCAGGAATCACAGGGGATTTAAAAATGTTTCAGGCATTTCTATTCATTTGCACTGTGTAAACAGCAGAATTCTCGTGGCTCGATCTATTGTTCGCTTATTGTACGGAGGTGAGAAATTACTGAGATGGCCAAAAACAGCAGTCTGTTCTTTTATGTTTTTAAGCGTTTACTGTTGCTTTTGGAATATAGGGACTAAAAGGAAGCCAAAAAAAAAAAAAGATAATTGCAGATTTAATGTAAAAGAATATAGGGAGGCAGTGTGTTTGGCAAGCTGCAAAAGAGTCTGAATGGATACATCCTTGTGTGTAACATAAAAAAAGACTAATAGTGATCTTTCACAGAAAAAGAAGCCATTGAATAGTCTCTGGATTTGTAACAAATGTTGTAAGATACCGAGACCAGCTGGTCAAACACAAACACACATTATTGTATCAGGCGCCGAGGGAGACAAACCTCACACCATGAAGTGAACGCTGCGCATCTCTGCCTGTGTGAGGGGTGAGGGTGGTCCCAGCAGGAGAGGCTGATGTATTATTCAGTCGTGTCTGAATCTGTGGTTGTAAGACAGTGTTGGGCTGCACTGAAGGTCAGAGGCCCAGTGCTGCTGCTCGCTGTCAGCGCCGACTTCATGTGCAAACCGTCCTTCCAAATCGTCATCGGCAGGGGTCAGCGACCTTTCCCCTTGTTTACGTGGAAAAGGATTCTGCCCGTCCCTCCCAGGGTCTAGTTAGCCATTGTTATTCAGAAAATATTTCAAGGTTTTATTTTGAAATATTGTGGGCCATATTTTATTAATTGCCTAAAAAGGATTTTTTTTTTTTTTTTTTTTTTTTTTACAAGAGATTCAAACACAAGTTTTCTAAGTGCATTCAGTCAACCAGAAGAGACTCTCCAGGAACTGAATGCACCAGCAAGCAGTCCAGTTCATGAACCCCAGTAAAACTACAAAAATATGTTTTTACACTAAGTTTTTGTTCAGATTAGACCAAAATATAATGAATAAATTAATATTTTTAAAGGTTCTACTGGTAGGTGGATTTGATTAGCTGCCAGGGGAGCCGATATTTACTATTTATGTGATATTATATGCTGTATAAACCATACTAATAACTAGAAAAAGAGAGTGCAGACCTCCGCCAAGCAGCTCATGTCCACCCATTAGGGCTGGTCCGAATGACGAATATCCCAATAATGAGCTTGTGCGGGGGGTGGGGTGTGTTAGGATGGGGTGCGAGGTGCTAAAATCTAAAAATTGAGCTGCTGCGATGGATGTTTGGGTCCAATTAATGACGAATATACTTTGGGGGGAGGGAGCGGGGGGGAAGGGGGGCACCAAAATTTAATCACTTGTTCCTTGGCCCATTATCAACATTTCCTGAAAATTCCATCAAAATCCGTCCATAACTTTTCAAGTTATCTTGCTGACAAACAGACAAACAGACAGACAAACAGCTTCGCGCTTGGCGGAGGTAACAATTTGAAAATGTCCCCTTAGGCACCAAGAGCTAGTGATGATGTGCATTTTCTGGTGTTTTGCAGACCAACAGATCAATAAAGAAGAACAATAACAGTCACTGCAGCCTTAATTGAAATGGTTCAAATACATTAAACAATCTTAAGGCTGATGCACCAAAAAAAACAAAAGGCACTTGGTAAAGAGATTTTCCTCTCACCCTGAACTGCGCACAAGTTTGCTGAGATTCCTTGTGATTTCTTGAGGCACAGCGACCTTGGCTGAGGTATAATTAACCAAAAGAGAGAAGAATCTGTCAACACAAGTCCTACCACCAGTGTGAGTCAAGCTTAGTGTGTCTGTAGTCACAGTGGCAGACGAAAACAGATGAGCGCTGAGCTTCCTTCCTTCCTCGATCCAGCTCCGTCCTCCGTCCTCTGACAGCGCTTACTGACCGTCATCGTCACAGCTCTTCCCCAGCAGATAGCTCAGGCCCACCTTCACAGTAATGATCCTGAACATGCGTGTGGAGTACAAGCGCAGACTGGCCTCCTGATTCGCTATGAGGTAGGCAATACTGTGGTGCCCCCTGCAGACCTCAAGTGAAGCCTGCAGCGGCACAGAGCTGACAGGAGTTTCAATGTCATTCACCTTCACCTGCAGCTGCAGCGTCCCGTTACCCTCCCCGTCCAGGCCCTTGTAGCACACGTACATATGCAGGATGTAGGGTCCGGTGCATTTTATGGTGATCTTCTCTTTCTTCTCGTCAAGGTCAATCAATTTCCTGCTTAAGGTCTCTCTGAACTGCAGTGTTGTATTTCCCGTCTTGACTGGAAGGTGAAAAGAGAAGTGGAAGACAGAGAGTGGAAAGTGAAAAAAAAAGTCTTTATCTTGATGTGATTCTCAAAAGCATTTAGTATTCTCAATATGAGTGTTTAGCAAAGAGCAATGAAGATCAGAACGGAAACTATAAGTCACATTTCCTCACCTGTGATGGGATTAAACTGTATGTGCACGAAATCGTCAGAGGAAGTCTGCAAAGAAAAGAAGCATTAGAGACTTACTGACCCTCCAGCTCTCCTGATGTTAGCTGGCATTTTTACCGCCAGTATGACTTTAACATTATGTCTGAGCATTTGTCAAAGGTCACGCAGCTCTGATCTGCCATCCCTTGATGTTCGAAGCCCAAACTTGTTTATTTGATACAGTGGTTTGGTGACGTGATGTGAAAACAAGCAGGCTGACAGAAACAAGGGAAAGTCTCACCGTGGGATGATTAATACCAGTAGTGAGAGAAGCATAGAAGCAATAAACAGCAGGGGACTAAAAGTAGAACAGAAGCCACTGATTAAAATAAGCATCTTTATACAGGAACTGAGCAGATATCGCTAATGCATGTAGATTATCAGTCATCCGGGTCATAGGATACCTGGAGAATGGAGGCTCGGCTGTTTCAGTGCCACTCATAATTACACAAGAGGAAACCTTTAGTAGATTCAGATTTAAGATCAAGAATGAAGTTAAATATGATCACGGTGAAAAGTCCAGTGCAGCATCCTCCCAGTAACTGTTTGAATAAGAACTCACTGGACCATTTCGAATTCGGTGATGCTTACTAGACTATATGAGCACCTCTCATGAAGGAGGAAACCACATTAACAAAATCTCAGGTCTCAAGAGCACAGTTAGGCTTTATGATTCCATAAATAGGCAACTTACTAACTCAAAATTCCACCTTAGTAAAAGTAGGATGCCTGTGCTGCTTAAAGGACAGGCACTCCTGCTTCATTTAGAATAAATAAATACATATATAGCCTATATATAAAGTTGTAGTTGTTTTTAATCTGAGGAAATAAAAATATGTATTTTTTATATAAATACACATATATATATGTATAATATTAATACAATAAATACATATATATAAAGGTGCAGTAGAAATAAAAATATGAGTACTTTTAGATCAATAGCAATAATTGTGTAAATGGATCAACTTATGAGAAAGTATATTCACAAATATTTAAATAATTAGTTTTGTTCTGAGTTTACATGATAGAAAGTTGCATTTTAACGCACAAGCACATCCCATCATCTCCCCACTCACCTTGTTCTGAGAGTCCCAGTAGACGTACACGGTGAGCACCAGACACG
>OMNN01100552.1:0-36827 GCA_900302755.1 Chromis chromis | reverse complement strand
AAATGGACACATGGGGGCGCATGGTACACGAATACAAAAGGGACCTGCTGTATGTGTTGAAGCCAACACGTCCTAACAACATTTTTAATCGGGTATCTCCTTTTTGTTCCCATGAGGCAAAAAGAAACCAGAATATTTTGTATTTTTTTCAAATGCTTTCAGTATTATTTTGGAAACAAGCTTGAATAGTAATACTCATAATGAGAGCAGCAGTTCTCAGTCTTCCTCCAACAATAAACTTGTTCTATTTAAAGGGAACCTGTATACCAAGTGATGAGCTTTCATTTCCCTTTTCAGATCATGATGTGTGATGAATTACTGGGGAAGGCCTGAAGGCTGCGTGCCCGAATGTCACTTTTAGATGAATAATGACCTTTAGACAAGCGATATGTGCAGCTTGTCGCGTATGTTTTGTCCCGGTAGAATCAGCATTTTACACTGTGTCTTTTAAAACCACAATGTTCAACCTGTTTCCTGGCAAGATGGATGTTAGTTTCTAAAAGCGATCTTATCTGTGGGGTCTTCAAGGACGTTTGTGGTTTTACAGAAGCTTAACAAAAGACGGTCAGGTGACAAAAACATTCTGTTAAAGGACACAACCAAGAATCGGCCACAAGCATCCTCTGTTGTGTGCTTGTGTGTCAAACTTGGCATGGCCATGTCAAGCAAGGGAGATGCCCACTATTGTGCACAATGCATGACAAAAGCTTGATTCACTGATTACAAAGATTTTTGATGCTAAGGCTATGGGCCCTGAAAAACCTGAAAATCCACCTTTAGTTGCCCTTCTAGTGCTTATTCTGACAAAGCACAATTTGTAGGTGCTTAAACTGCAAAGAAATTACTTATTAATTGCTTCTGTGACATGAACAGTGATTGTATTGCTTAGGGGCATAGCAGTATAGAGAGAAATGACTAGCCTAGAGTACTAAAGGCACTGAATGCAATATCCTATATTCCACTCCCTGAGCTTATAGGCCCCTTTTTATCTTTCCAGTGCACAGCAGAGTATAATAAGGCCCCAGTGTGCTCTGGGTAAATGGGCGTGGAGCTCAGTGCAGCTGCAAGGCAATATGAGGATACAACGTGTAGCTGATCTATTCTTAGCACTGTGACAACATGGCTATGGCTGATTCAGTGCAAACGGAAGAAAAGAAGTGTGTGTGCAGTTGATTGCGCATTTAACCGTAGTAAAAAATTAACTCATTTTGCTCTCAGTGCTGTGTAACTTTATAAAGTTTTTTTTTCATGTCGGATCGTGTTTTTTTTTGTTGTTTTTTTTTGTAGTAGTTTTCTGTTAAAAAACAACAGAATATAGTGTGTATCGGAGCTTCAGCACAAAAGCGATCCTTGGCACTAAAGACTGGGAGGGGAGAAAAAGCACGTGTACTGGGCGGGACTTGGGTTAATCCACTAGCCAATCACGGAGCAGGATTTTTAAATAAATCTGCATATTTTAAACCGGCCGTAATTGCTGGCTGCTGATTGGTTGAGCGGAATCCAAGCGGCCAATCGCTTAAATGACAGGCGCTCAGCTGGTCGCGAAGCCCCGCCCTCTATATATGCGCCAGCAAAACCCCGGAAACGCTGTCGTTTAAAGAGACAGAGGAGGAATTTCAGGCAAAAGGTTGAGACAACGAAAACAGCTGCGAGCACAAAAAAAAAGACAGGCACAGAGAGAGAGAGGGAGAGAGAGAGAGAGGAAGGGGACGTAGCTTAGTCAGCCGACAAGCGAGCTATGTGGCAGGACAGAGTGGGAGGACGAGACTGAAATTGACCGAGTGTTTCATCAGATTCACGGCTAGCTATAGGTGGCTAACGAGTTTTAGCTTCGAATCTTGGCGTTTTAAACGGCAGCTACCTGGAAACCGACAACGCATCACTCAACACGGCAGAGAGATAACAAAAAGGCCAAACTCCCAGACGACAGAGACGCGTCAGTCCAGACTCCTTGAGTCCACCTTTTTTTTATAAGGTGAGTGGCCTTCAATATCATCAAATGTGGTTGGGTTTAAATCTGCTGCTTTGTGTGAACTTGTGTGTGTGGCTATGTGTGGGAATTAAACAAAGGTTCAGGTTATTTAACTAGTAATTTCGATTATTTTTAAATGCTTGTACTATCAACATGCAGGTGGTTACAGGCATCGTTTCTGTAATTGTGAATGTAGCCAAAAGAATGAGTGGAATCCAGCCTAAGCCAGCTGATGACCTGCCTGACAGTAGCTTGCAGGGTGTAGGGGGCGTTCCCCTGCTTTGTCTGCCTTCCTCACACTTTTCTTTATGTGTGTGCATGCAGTCTGCGGTGCTTGACAGAAACCCCAATGCATCAATCACCATCCTGTGCATCTGTGTGCGTTTGTGTGATCAAAAGGCAAGTGTAGATGGTTCATTTCGGTAATAACTGCACACTCATGCCCTCCTGGGATTGTGCATATGTGGGCTATGCAAGAGGGAAGGATCAACCAGCAGAGGCATATATCTGTGAGATTATGACTGGAGCTCAGCGGGTGGAATGATGGTGATCACTGTAAAGCTTACAGGAGAGGGGATATGACTGAGTGCAGTGGGTGTATTGTTCCTTTGGTTTGCACTGGGGAGTTGCATTATGCAGTGAGGAGAACACTGATGTTGGCACTGAACCCTTGTTAAGACGTACGTAAAATCTATCAATTGTCAGTCCGGTAATACAGGGTTAGTATGCTCATCTGCAATGCACTGCCTCCCATTGTCCTGACAAACAGGGCATGATGGCATTGACATACACATTAGTCACACGTGTATGCAGTCTCACACTGCATCACCCATACAGCACACGTGCACATGGGAATCAGCCAGATGTCCCACATGTATTTGAACACAAGATTTTGCACGCACGTATATATAAATGCACACTGCAACAGCAAAATCTATCTGCAACTCATTTCTCTCTCTCTGTCTCCTGCTTGTCCATGCGTTGCTCTGACAGCCACCCCCCACCTCTCTGTCTGGGAGAAAGCAGTGGGCTTTGTCCTCAGCTGAGTGTGACGTCATGCACATCTTTGCTGTAACCAACCCTGAAGGAGAGGTGCATCTTGTTAAGCAGGCCTGGGTCTGGGCTTGTCCCACGCACAAACACTCTTCAACTTAAGTTCCCATACGCCAAAACACACAGCGAAATGAATAGAGAAAAAAATATTTTAGTCTCCTCAGGTGTGACAGAGAAACTTAAAAAATTCTCTCACATCAAAGGAAAATGAAGCCAGGGTGGGATCAAAAACAGCACAAGGACACTTTTAGCATGGAAGGAAAACAACTCCAGGAAACACCAGCGGTGACTTGTCTGTTTGCCTATTTCAAAATATATAACTACCGATACATTCAGCTTCAAGAAATATATTTTATGCATCTATACGTACCACCCAGCTGAGTTCATTAAGTTAAGCAGGAATGTGGTCATGAGTAACTGTGTGTTTTCTCAGTGGTAATATATGGAGTCACCAGGATCTAGTTAGGCTGTTTAGGGGATGACTGCATTATATCCAACACGACGCGAATGTGAGGGTTTTAATACTGTAAGAGCTCAGTTTGTCTTCAATGTCTGAGTAGATTAGATCCGGACTAACAATGTTACAGCCTCTTTCAAACATTAACCTGCGAATGGCTTCTGCTACTGTGACTTACCTGCAGTTCAGCCACAGTATAGTGTTTTATTCATGTGTAGTTTAGCGGATTATCTGTGACATTCTAAGTTAAGGGACACCATTCATCATTTGGTCCCCTGTGTACCCAATCTTTAGTGTCTTTGAACGAATGGATTACACCCTAGGTATGTGGCTATCTTACTGGGTGGTTACAGTCTATAGTTGCAAATCTCCCCTTTTCTGCATCTATACCTGGCAGTGCTTTGTATGTGTGTGGGGAAAGTGGGGATGGCTATTAAATGCTTTGAGCTGATGATGGCTTGTTGTCAGCCCTCCAATGTGTCTCTGCAGGATTTGATGTCAGAGATTACAGATGATTATGTGGGTTAGATCCAGTACTCGACACTGCTCTGGGGCTATATTGATCTCTAATGTGTATAGTGAGTGAGTGTGTGTGCAAGCACGTATTGTACTACAGTCCTTATGAGCGCTAAATTACCTCTCCTGAATAAAGAACTCTTTAAGGGGTTAGGTTTGAGTGTACAGAAAGGGAATTAACAAACACGGTGAATGCATGTTTTTATACATAGCGTAAGCCATCACCAAGAAACATGGGTCACTGACAGGAACAATGTCTCTTTGGATTTAAGATACAGAAATACTACCTCCCCTTGTAGCTTTCCTTTCTGTATGCCAACATAAACCTTGTCCATCTGCCAACGGTGCAAAAACATAAAGGCGTCCTGTTCTAACGACCTCTGTCTGCTGTACTAAGTGGTACATAGTGACAGAATAAAATGACCTTCTTCATGATCCATTTTTTGTGGAGCCTCAGTGGCAGAAAATTGTATACATCTTGTTAACATTAACACATTAATCACAAAGGCTGAAGCCAGCACATGGCACGACTGTTTTTCACATTCGGTACATTATCTTATGACCCCCTCAGGGCTCCCAGCCCAGGCTTGAGAAAGACTACAGCAGAGTGATGCTCTTTGCTAGAGAATCCCTCATTCAGCCCAAGGACAGAGCAGAGGCAAGCTGAGATCAAAGATAAAAGTAACAAGGACAAAGGTCAGAGGGCAACGCAAACTGTGCCTGCATCATTTTCACCTTAATGATAACCAAATGTCCTCAAGCTTCAGAGGGAAGAGATTGTTCCAATTGTCTGCTTCTGTTTTAAGGAGATAAAGACCTTACTGGAATTCAAATTTTTTTTTTATATTAGCGTATTCCTGAGCTCCTAAAATAGCATGTGCACAGCTTTGACCAATGTCGCTTTGACCCTGAAGTCCTCACTGTCACCTCTGGTCACTAAACCTCGCTTCAGACTTACCAATAAAGGTCAGGTAGTCCACTTAACATTCTGTCAATAAGAGGAAGTAGTTAGTCCTCTTACAAACATGCAGTGTGTCTGTGTTTGTAACTCTCCTCGCTCTGTCTTACTGCTGGTTAGTAGATTGACATATTTAAAGAGCAGTGAAGGGAATGGCAATGAATTCAAGGATGCTAAGACTGAATGAACATCGGGAGATTGTTTCAAGAACTTACACAGCCATGTGATAATGAAGACTCAGAAAAACAGGTAGTCTATGCAGGGATTTAATTTAATTAATTTCAGTGTGTTTTGCTTCTAAGTCTGATATGAGTGGTTCAGCCTTAAATGTTAGATGCTGGAGTTCTAAATGGTGGGATGAAAAATAATAAGTGGAAAAGGAAAGAGAGAGCAGTTTTTCAGCATATATTTTTCTGTCGAGACTCCATACAGTACAGCAGAAAAACTGCAGAATATAGACAGAGAATTTAATCGATATTTTATGAATTTGAAAAATTTCAAAGTAAGATTACACTACATCTGTTTAAATAGTGGGAGGCAACCAGCATAACCCTTTTTAAAGAGACAATAAGGAAATTCTTCTATTAAGTCCTCCATCTTGGTCTGTTCTGTTAAGTGGCTCCATCTATAGTAGAGTCCTGTTCACCCTTATTCAAACCCAGCTGACAACAGCAGTCCAGACAGAGGGGAGGATGACGAGGCGACAGTACCACCTGCTGAATAAATCAACATGGTTTGACATTACACCCTGAGAAGCAAAGCACTGTGATATCCAGTTCTGTACGGTTTTATCTCTGGCTGTCCTCAACTCTGCTGGCAGTACTTGTCCTCGGACACGTCGAGCAGAGCTGCTAAACATTAACTGCAGAGCTGAAACAACAATTTAGTGGATCAGTTGATCACTCGCTTGGAGATTTAATAGGTACATCTAGTTAAAGCCAGTACAAACTAACAAAAGTATCTATCATTGTCTTAGAGAAGTGTTGATGCAACTATATGATCATTTTGGAGGCTGTAGATTGTGGTTTTGTTGAATATTATACTAACTATTCCCCAAGTCTAGCTTCTCAATTATTTATTCTATTCAATATCAAACTGAAGTTTTGGAAACGAGTCACCACCTTGGGTTATTTTTCATGATTTTCTAATGTTTTGTCAATTAACCAACCTATTATTTGGGGAAATGATTGCCAAGTGAAGCAATAACGAAATGAATTGTTTACTCTAGTTCTAATTTACTGCTTCAGGTTTCTCAAAAGGGAGGATTTGCAGCTTCTTATCCTTTAACATAATCTTAAACCTGCAGTGCAGACCTTTAGTCTCCTTCAAGCTGTGAGAGTAATTACACCAACACTGTCAAAAAGTGCTTATGACGTATGCCTACAGGGCTTGTCCTCGCCGCTGATCGCTTTTGTTCGTAGACTGCGATTCTTCTCATGAATGCTGAGTTTCTTTTTTTTATCTGGAGCTTAATCAACACCGTGAGAACTCGTTTGGCAAGAGCATGAATGTAACAGACGTTCATTTATATGTAAAAGTCACGCACTTTAGCTTTTAAATCTAATATCGTTGGGTTTAGACTTGTTGGTTGGGCAAAACGAACAACTGGAAAACATCCTTTTCGACTCTAAGAACTTTCGATGAGCAGTTTTAGTAGCTTTCTGACATTTTTAAGACTAAACTAAAAGAAGTTTAATGTGTGTTATTTATAATGTGCATTTTTAAATAACATTGCAGGGCCTTTGTACTCATACTTAAATATGAGTATAAATACAGAACAACCCTTTTGGGTGTTGCTGATATAAAAGGATGTCTCAAATTCAGTGCTGTTTGCCTCATAAGTGGGTTGAGTTTCATTCTTGAGCCTAGTGAATAAGTTAGCGTGCACATATGCAGGCTAAATATAATTCTACATGCAGCACTGTGCCAAAGTTGTAGACTTTAAAAGTAAAAAAGTAATAGATGATTAAAAAAATAATGCCTGGTTAGTTTTTATTTGCCAATTAAGTTCATAAAAAGTGCAGTAAATAGAATAAAAACATATTTTTAAGGTACTTGGCAGTTTGTTCGAAGCATGTTGCCAAAGTTCTCATGTGGATTTAGGCCGTCTCACATCTCATTTTTGCAAACCCAGACACGCACTGCATGATGTTGGGATCAAGGCTCTGTGAAGGCCATACCATCTGTTGCAGAACCCCATGTTTTTCTTGTCATTGAACATCGTTCTTTATGACTTTGGCTGCGGATATGGACCATTCGAATGCCTCCCTGGTGGTATTGCGTCATGTGAAGTTGCTAAAGCTTTTGTACAGCAGTGTATGTGGCCTGTTGACATCTCAGAGTGGCTGTCAAGTCGCCATGTAAAACTCAACCCGAACAAGCCTGAGCTTCTGTTCCTCCAGGGCCCCCTCACCGAGACCTGTCCATCACCACTGACAACACTGTGGAGGTGCCAGCTTGGATGATAAGGGACCTGGGAATGACAGTGGATGACGAACTGTTATCCTCTCCAAACATTGCAGCCGTGTGTCATTCTGTCATTTCTCCTTTATAGCATCAAGAGGATTTGCCCCCTCCTCCCCCTAAGGAGGTGGTTGGGCTACTCATCCAGGTCCTTCCTGCCTGGACTACTGCAACTCCCTCCTTACTGGTGGCTCCATGTCTATCATCACACCTCTGCTGCCTGCTTGGTATTAAACCTACAGTTTCCCTGCACCATTTCTTCATTTATTACCATTGCTCTTTGTTGCTGCTTGCTTCCAGTTAAGAAACTCTGGTGTCTACCTATAGACAAGTGAGGAAAACTGCTTTTTTCTACCCCTAAGCCAATCGGTTAAACATCACTGCACTCTTCTGCATCTGGATGTTTAGCCACCCCATTACTCAGAGGACCCTGTGTTCATTCATCTCAGTCAAAGCTCTTCGCTGTTCTGGCTTCACAGCAGAGGACAGCAGACTCTGCATATCTTCCACTGCAGGCTAAAAACCTACTTTTTCAAACAGAGAAACACTTGCTTATTTCTCATTAAGAGAAACACTGAATACACAATATCAAGTAATTACCCCTGCATGATTTGAACGCTTTATTTTTTTTTTGCAAGTAGCGTTGAATAAAACATCTGAACGTAGCATAGTATAGTCTGCTGATATGACCTCCATGCAAGGCCCAGAGTTAACGAGTAGATGTTGGAGGGCAGATATATCTCGGTGCATTATATAGGTCAACACAGAGCTTATCAAGCTAAGACCTGTTCGCTCTCTGCCCCTCTCCCTCTCGTCCTTGTCTTGTTCCCTCTGTCCATTGCTCTCACGTATGCTGTCGTTTGTTTCGTTCCTCTCGTTGAGCATCAAATCCCTCCGTCTCTCCACGCTGCTTATATTCCCATCTCTCCATCTTGTGAAGGCTGGGTGTGTCTGACAGGCCCGGGTCTTTGCATGCACCATTCGTCACTTAAATTGACTTTTATACAGAATGAAAAATGTTCTGGTTGAAAAAACAACGCTAATGACCTTCATGTAGTGATCCGAAATGGATAGGAAGCTTTCTTTTTTGCATTGATGTCTGCAGCATGTATCGCCGGAAGTGTAAGTGGAAGTATGTTTGGCTCAGCTGAAACAGTTTGTTGACAGTCAGTAGCGCAGGCAGGTTTTTCCTAACATTAAATGAACACGCACAATGAAGGATTTCCTGCTGTCTTGAAAGCATTAGTACGTTTCATGTCCTTCCAAAGAGTTTTAAAGCTGCAGTATACACAAACGGCTTCATACAGTGCAGGGCTTTACTGTGCATTTGTGTCTATTTGTCAAATGCAAAAAAAAACAAATGAAACCCTGAAGCATTTTGTTCATCAGTGGAGCATATCTGCATCTTTATTTGTTTGCTTATAATTGTGGCGCTTTAGTGTGTTATAGTATAAATGTTTTGTGTGTGTGTGTGTGTGTGTCTGCCTGGCTGGTCTTGTGCGTCTCATCAGAGCCAGGGAACAGCTTTTTTTGTCCAAACTGCAGTGATCTGGAGTCCTTGGCAGGATCAGTGTGGTTTGCGGCCTGATGCAACACAGAGACAACGAGCAATCTCTAGTTGGGATGGAGCAGAGAAATGCAGGGAAAGACATCTTGCATCTTGGGTACCATCAAGGTGAATCTAAACGAAAGTGTTTAGGTGACATGAAGGGGAACATCATGCTGTTGGCAATTTACATAATGATCTTGGGAGGATGATGATGAACATAATCGCTTATTGTCTCAGGTAAACTGACTGTGGAGGTCAGAAGAAGGTAATGAAGTAATTCGAGTATGGAGTATGTCAGGCTTCCTAGACTAAAGTCTCTTTTTAGCCATGTTGGCAGTATGACTCTAAAGATGGGAATGCTAGTTAGTTGGTCAGTTGGTCCACCACTGTGGTTCAAACTGAAATATCCAATGGCAATTACTGGATGGATTTCCATTCAATCTGGTACAGATATTCTAACATGGTGCTCTGAATATTTATTCTAAGACCTGGTGAACTCCCTTTTCACTTATCCTGTGAAAATATCTCAACATCCACTCATTGGATTGACAACGTATATGGTTCCCAAAGGATGTAGTGACTTCTCCTCATGCACCCACAGCAGTTAACAAGCATTAGCATATGGCATTGTTACAGCAGCTGGGGTTGGCTTTTCCCCAAGTTCACTATTGTTCACTACTTTGGAGCATTTTGGAGACCAAAGGTATTCCAAGTAAGCCAGTTATACCCTGTAAATTGTAGTTTTTGTGCTACTTGGTTTGGATGATTGCAAAAATCAAAATGTGTCGATGTGTTCATGCAGTAGTCAGTATGTTGTTCTTGTTATTCAATACATTGGTGGCGTTCATACAAAGAGATGAAGTGCATATTGGACCTGTGTCTAACTTATTTAGGTTGCTTGTTTTATGTCTGTTTGCATGTTTGAATTTTTATGCATGTTGGTCTAATGTCTTAAACTGGCAGTGCTGAAGTTTTTGTCTGCCCCTTCTGGCAGTGAGAGTAATTACACAAAGACTGCCAAGACATGCTTATAATGTATGCCTTGTTGTCATTCGGTTTCTTTTTTAAACTGTAATCCCTCCTCTTAACAAGTTTATTTTTTATTTGGATCATCAGGCACTTTTCTTGGACACTGCCTATGTTTGTCTGCCTGTAGCCCACTTCATCTCCGTCTCTGTGATTGCTCTCCTCTTTATCTCTGGTAATCATTGCTGGTTCACATAAAACACATTGCTACTGGTGCACCAGTGCAGGAATGTCGCCAGCAGATGTAAAACTCTGGAATACTCCAAAATACAGGGAGATTTACCTGGTGCTGATAAAGTTGATCAGTATTGTGCAAACGTATCTGGTAAGGACTTGAAAGTGAAGCCTGTTAATTTATATGTGAAGTCCTGCACTTTAGCTTTAAACTCAGAGAAGCAGCTCTAGTGGCTTTTCATTATAAACTGCTGCTTAACAACCGTATGTGTGCTTGTATGTGTGTGTTTGTGCTGGGTTGATCTCAGGATTAACCCTAGCCAGACCTTTTTGCCCTTTACTCTGAAACAACCCCCCTTCGCTGAAGTGGATGAGACGCTCTGCGTATATGTGTCTATAGGCATGCACTTACGCAGTTTAATTTGATTCAGCCTGAATGTCCTGAAGGTCATTGTGAAACTGTTGTGGTTTTGTTCCTCATTTTTCTCCCAATCCACTGTTGCTCACACACCTCCCACAAATGTGGGTGTGAATGAGCTCTAACTGCTATCGTAATCTTCTCCACTATCCACTTTGGCTTGTAGCCAATCATCAGTCAGATTGGCTGGTTATATAGTGACAGTGTACTGGTTAGGTATTAGTGCGCTACACAGCAAAAAAGTGCTTTTTTTGTCCTCCTTTCACTACCCAGATGGCAGGCTGGGCTGCATTCAGCTGCTACCAGTCAGAGTGGTGCAACACCATCATGCTGTGCGAGTTTCCCAAGCATGAAAGGGAAAAAGGGAATTAATTTAAAGTGAAGGACGATGGACAGAAAGACGTACCCAAAGGCCAGAACAAGGGATGGCAGAGAGAAACAGACAGAGAGTGAGGTGAAGAGTGAGAGATAGGTAGAAAGACATGCAGCTGAATTCAATGTGAAGGATTGAGGACAGGGGCGAAAAGAGGAGAGGTGGGGAGAGAGAGCTTTATTTCCTGTCTTCCATGAATAGGCAACATATTTCTCTGGAACATTCCATCCACTGAGCTGGCCCAGCCTGTCACCAAGACTCAGGGTGCCACACTCCTCCCCATCTCCACATTTCAGTTTCTTCCCATTGCACTCTGTTCCTCTCCTGTCTTCTTGAACATATCAATCCCTACTTGATTCTTTTCCTTCTCTTCTTTTTTTCTACTCCCATCTTCCCTCAGCAAAAGTGAGCTAACTACTGAGTTTCTACACCCTCCTGACCAGACACAGATGAGAATCACAGAGCAAACTCCCACTACTGTCAGGAGAAGAATTTGATATCAGATCAGGAAAAGTAACAGTAATTCTTAGATATTATGAGTGGGAGATCATTGTTTAATTATACATGCTGGAAAATAATGGTTTAATTCGTATAGATGGATTGGTGTCAAAAGGAAACTTTAATTATGTATGTGACATAATTTAATCATAGCACCCCATTAGAGGATGCACAAAAGAAAAGTTTCCACACTTGCAGAATCAAATCATCGCACAGGGCCGCTGTATATTGGATTAATAAATGAAGGGTGGAAATGATTGCAGAAGTGGATGCAGAGATATATTAGATAGAAGATTGACAGAATTTAGTTCAGGAATGTTTTTCAGTGTCGATTTGCTGCAATTTAATACTCTGTATACAGTAGCTTTATACACTCACCAGCCACCACCTGTGAAACCTGATGCAATCCAGTGCAACTACTGTGTCCTAAATTCTACATTTACAGGGCTAAACTTGTTCAGTTTTTGTTGATAAAAAGGTTGTAATTCTACCTTATTTATGTTTTATATTGAGGTCATAGTCGGTGGTGGTGCTGTATTGGACTGCATTACATTTAAAAGTGATCCTAATATTTACTTCCCTTCATATTGTATGTTAATGTGGTGGACTAAACATTAGCAACACTTTTAAATGTCATGTAGTCCAGCACACCACCACATACTATGACTTCAACAGTAAACACTATGACTTCCAGTAGAATCATCACTTTTTTTGACATCAGCAAAATGAAAATGTTCATTTTTATATTAAAAAAACAACAATGTAAAGGTGAATTTATGGCAGAGCTGTTGTATTTGAATGCATTCGTTTTTATAGGTGTGCCTAATAAAATAGCTGACCTCATCTTTAATTCAGTAGGTTTATGTAAATATAGAAACAACTATGTACAACCCTTTTAACGCATTGTGCTCAGAGATTCAAATTAATTGGACAAATACAAACAATGTGGTGTGTTTTCTGGAAAATCCTTTGCAGTCAATAAGTGCCTGAAGTCTTATCTTCCCTGGTGATGCTCTCTCAGTCCGTCAGCTTCAGCTCCTGCTAGTTGTGGGATCTCTGGCTTTACCCTGGTCTGGTTTTAATGCAAGTGGCTGAATCAGAGCACACTGAATGCTCCTGTGTATCTCTGCATTTCTGCTATTGCCTCCATTAGCACTTTAATCCACTATTTTATTTAACCTTGAATGTTCATTCTGTCTGACTAGACTTCATTGTATCCCTTGACACCCATATATAGGCACTTGATACTAAGTTAAGTTTAGATTCTACAATCCAACCATTCTGTTTTTATTGGTCAAATAGATCTAGCTAATTTGCTTAAACGTCAAAATGAACAAAGTACAAACGTGCACTCATGCACTCACAGTTTTCCCCGGGCAGTCAAATAAAATTCTTATGCTCAGCTTGGGGAGCTTATTTATTAACACACAGCTGGTCAAACATCCCCTTCGAGGGAGAGTTCATCTCACCAGATCAGTAATGTAAATACAAAGAAACCACACTCTGGGTAGGAAGCAACCAGCGAGAACTTTCCATTAGATGATGGTAAAGTTTGGGTGTGGGATTTTTACCTGTAAAAAATCTTATTCACAGTTCTTTTTCTGCTGTAAAATCTAGTTGCTGGAAGAAAGACAGTAAAATGTACAGGACACAGAGAAGTAAGGTTATCTTTTACCTTAAGATATTAATAATTCTCCCTTATTAAGGCATACAAATTCATGTTACAGTAAAAGTAGATACTTTAGCTGTGAAAAATATTGATGTTGACTGTCAGATATGCAGCTCATAAACACGCTGAAAGAAACATAGAAACACACACGTTGTACAACAGTAGACACGGATGCCAACACGCACAGGGTTCGTGCCTCTTTAATGATTACTTTCTTTCCCACCCTTCCTCAACCTCCCCTCCTCCTTTTGTTCTGTCCCTTCCCAAGAAAGGGGGGATTTGCCCCTTGTTTTCGATATTTCCTACTGGTCACTTAAAACTGCGACTAACTGATTTTCTCATGCAGGTTTTGAGCTGGTAGTGTCAAACTGAAGCTCTTCAGTGTTTTGAAGGCTGTGATTGTTTGGGACTGATGGGTAACCCCCCCCCCTCAAAACACAGCTGGTGTCACTTTGAAAGGCCTAGAAAAACAAGACATGTGTTAGACAGCATCTCACAATCCAAGGCTTGAAAACCCCAGAGTTGTCACACAGACATCACAACAAGCGCTGGTATGCGCTCATGTCAGGGTTGCATCAGAGTGTTTGATGGAATGTGAGTGAATGTGTGTTTTCAATGCATCTTTCGCTTCGGCTGCACTCAGAGTGCCCTTGAATGGGGGAGGGTCTTCACAGGGAGGACACACCCCCTAATTTCCAAATATGGAAACCAACACAGGCTCTTAAAGGGGAAGGAGGGCGCACGAGTGTGTATATTTATGTATGCAGAAACACAGTCTTGTCAATGCATTGCTGATTAGGACTCAGTAGTTATGCTTTTTTTTGCAAGCTTCTCCGTCTTAAGTAGCAACTGAGCCTGTTTGACAGCACAAACCTCTTTTCAATCTTCGCCTGTCAGTTTATTTTGCTGTCTGTCTTGGTTCCTCCTCCACCTTCCACCTCCCCTCCCCTCACTCTCCTTTCCCCACATCTCTATATTTGGAGGTACGTAGCTGAAGACGTGTCTTGTTTTTCAAACCTCCTCTGCTCACTTATACTGTTCACACACACTCAATAAAAACAAGTGCAATGTCCTTCCACACATGTCAGTGCTTATACTGTGTTCGTATGAGTATATATAGCACATGTAGAGCCAGTCATTCAGTTGATTGCAGAAAGTTACCCAGCAACTACTTTAAAAAATAAATTGCCTGCCAAATGTAAGAATTTAGAACATAATAAAAGGAATATTTTGGAGGTTTGAACTTATGGCTGCAAAAAAAGGAATTTTAATTCCTCATGCATGAAAAAAAAAAAAACCTGCATGTTAACATGTTTTTATCTAAGTAAGTTTTTATGACGTTAACATTTATTTACGTAAACTTTTTTTTGAAGGAGAAACACTACACACTACTGTCAAATGATAATATTTTTATAATAATAAGTTGATTATTTTGGGGGTTTGAACTGGTGGCTGCATTAAACAAGCAAATTCAATGCCTCATGCTGAACTCTGGGAAACTATATTGGATATTTGGCACTATCTGGCAACCTTTTATTGGCAAAATGATTACTTGATTCATGAAAACTGGAATGCTCACCATCCAGTTAGGCTGGTAGAGGGTAGGTTTGTAAGCTGGTATTCGCCAGCATTAGCCTGGTCGGTGCAGATAAGTTAAAATCCTGCATGTTAATATATCATTATCTGTGCAAGTTTTTATGATCATGCTTAACTTATAGCTTCTGAGTCACTAAAACTAGAGCGTCAGTTACTAAAACAACTAAAACATATGACCTTTATTTATTTCAAGTTGGAACACTAATAAAACTCCATGCATGTCCCCCTCCATCCTTCTGTTTCACTGAGATAACATAGCAGCTCAGCAGCGACTGGCAAAAATAAATTTTCCATCTTGTTTTGGAAACACACGCAGAGCGTCACAGATGGAAACTGAGCAGGAGGTAGACATAAATCAGGAGTCATAGAAAGACAGTGACAGACAGTGACTAAAACACAACGAGACAATGATCTGTCAATAGGTACGTCTCACATGTCTCAACCAGCGCACATCTGATAACAAGCCAACTCTGGCTTCCTGCATAAAAAATAAAGTACAATCTGGCAGGTGTGTGTTTGCATCTCTAACATGAGGACTCAGGCAAAGCCATGTGTTAAATATGTGTTAAATATGTGTTCTTGACAGCTTCAAGAATGTTTAGTGCACGGTGTTTTAAATTGTGCAATCTCCACCCACTGCTGTGTGTGTGAACGTGAGGCGAGACAGCACATACGAGTTTGTGATTCACTCGCTTGTGTACTTTAACCACACCACTGTGTTTGAAATAGTTATTGTGTAGTCAACATGCTGCTCTTTATTGGCTCGCAGATGTCAAAACACACACACACACACACACACACACACACTGACGGCTGCTCCTGGTGCTTAACTGATAAACTTTTTTTCACATGCACTTCATTCTCTATCTCTACTCCGGCCGCAGATAAGCCCTTGTGCTTTTGTGCTTGTGCAGGCTATAGGCGCCGTGTACATTTCACGCTGAACACCGAGTACCGTTGTGCGAGTGTGTGTCTGAGAATGACAGCAAAGAAAAGGGGGTTGGTGAGCTGCGTAGATGTTTGCACCTTTTATTCTCTAAAGCACATGTGTCTGGCGCACTGTGGAAAGAGATAAACACAACACATTTAAGACACACTTTGGTGAAAGTGCTCTTTAGTCTCTACTTGTGCAGAACAGGCCAAGCAGGAGCAGGTGGGCGGGTTTTGGCTGCCCTCGCCGCCTCCCCCACCTTTCACTCCTCCTCCCTGGCCAATCAGGACCTCATCCACTACAGCTGACCCCCCTTTTCTCTAGCCAATCAGTGTGCAGCATCTGCAACCCCCCCCCTCGCTCTCCTTTATTTCCCCCTGTATGCCTTCACTGCTGAGTGAGCAAAGCACGCCTGGCTCTATCAGCTGAGAGGAAACCAACAGAGAGAAAACACACACACACACACCAAGAGAGAGAAAGAGGGAGGGTAGCGTAGCGAAGAGAAAGCGTTTGAAAGGAGGAGCCTGAGAGGAGAAGAGAGGGTGAGGAAGAGGAGGAATGGCAGGAGAGAGGGGACTATAGCATGTAAAGTGTGCTTTTGTGTTCGAGGTACTTTGGAGGTGTGCAAATGAGAGGACGGAAGAAAATGGGAAGAGGTGGGGGCTCGAGAGAGAAAAGGAGAGGGAGGGAACGAGCGAGACAAATGGGGGCTGAGAGTTGTTGATGGGTTTTTGATTTGTGTATGTGTGCGACCGAGGGTGGAGAGAGGTAGACAGGAAGAACACCAGAAAGAGAGAGAGAGAGCAAGCAGCAGCAGTGCAGGCTGTTGGACATCCTGACAAAACAAGCAGAGGGAGGCAGAGCAACTTGACTTGTCTTTCTCAACACTACTTATTCAGGAGGAAGGAAGCAAAAAGAGAGAGAGACAACAAACTGGGGAGAGAAGGCAGCCTGACCCAGTGGAAGCAGAAACAACAGAGGAGGACAGAAAGGGGAAAAAGAAAAGACACCAGACGAAATAGAGGAAGGAAGGGGGGAGAGTGACACGGCGAGATAAACCCCCATCTTTCTGAGAGGGTGAGTGTGACGAGTTCTCCTGCTGTAAAGTCAAGTGTGCTAATGTTGCTCCTGTTGATTGCTGTCATATTGTCAGCTGGGCTCGAATGACTCAACGTCTCCTAAAATGGCCACATGAAAGGTAGACAGACGGACAGATATGCAGGCAAACGTACAGACAGAGGGAGGGGAGGGTGAGACAGAAAGGGACCCTGTGTCAAACAGCATTCTCAGCAACTATGTCACTGAGCCAGCTTAGTTTAGACTGCCATGACTCCCCAGCCTGTGTTAACACTGTCTCTCCTGCTCAGAGGTTAATCAGTTTCAGTCAACTTTTTCTCTTTCTTTTTTTTTTCTTGTCACTTTCTGTCTATCTTTGCCACTTCCTGTCTTCTGTCCCTGTTAAACACTTACACTCAGACACAGTCAGCTGTTACACCATCCCCTTGTGCAATCTAATCAACTGCCAATTGTTAAAAGGAGCACCTAGCGACTTTGTGTGTTTGAGAATGCGCACGAGTGTGTTTATCAGCCTCCAGGCACAGCGCAGGCCTGGGAGTAGCTCGGGCGGAGACCTGCTAAAACTTGATGAGACAATCGGGACATTTGGGAGGCCGCTAAGTTCGCACCGATGCTATCACGCCTCTGTTATAGGCAGCGTGTGAAGGGTGGACCGAGGACACAAGGAGGACAGAGCACAGCTGAGTAGCCAGAGATGAGTGATGTCACAAAAGGGCCCATTCAAGATGACAGCTTATGTCACTGATCGAAAATAAATCATTTCAGATCTATAACGGGGCGGAAAATTAACCCCATACGAACGGGATGTTAGGATTAGTGGGGGAATGATTGGCTCACTGTCAGGCTTGTGTGTCATGCAACATACTTAAATACCTTATCACGCAACTTGTAAGTGAGTGATTGTCTTGTGTAAAGCCATTTTTAATATTCAAGGGGAATGCTGGGGAAACGTTTTCCATCTTTTGCAGGTTAAAGTTTTTGCATCCAACTTTGAATGAATGCAAATTAATAATATGCAAGACATTGAAAGTTGTGGATCTTCCTGTATAAAATGAATTTAATGTGATTTAAAACATCATAATAAAAGAATAGCAACACTAAACTCGTAAGGGAGCAGAGAAATCTAAATCCAGACAGCTGTAAACAGAGCAGCTGTTTTCCTCAAGATCGTTTCTCAAAGGTGGAGTCAAAGAGGATGAACTAAAAAAAAAAAAACTTAATCTGAATCATGTGATGGCTTTATTTGTTGCTCTTCTGATGGGGATTTTAAACAGAGCCAAGGCAAAAGCCAATAATTGTTGCATTACATTAAGTGACTTTAATTGACTATATATTTTTTTAACTGCTGAAAGAGAGAAAGTGATGGTGCTTTGAATGCTGGGCTTTGTGCGTCTGTGTTTGTGTGTGCACACATGCATGCGACATTTGGGTATTGTGATGAATATACACAGGCCAAATGTCAGGCTATTTTCTGAGGATCGGTGCTGGCTGTGAACTCTGCCCCCGTCACCTCCATACACTTTACTGGGAGCTGGTTTCTAGGTCAGAGCCCTCAGCAAACCCCCTAATTGACAGATCTCTTTATACTTTTGTGGGTCCAAGTGTGTTTTATTCCAGCCATGTGGAGCTTTGCAGAGTTTTACAGGGAGCCACAGGGTCTTAAGTGTGCTTTTTGTGTGTTTTGCAGATGTTTTTACTCAGCATACTGATGCTCCAGTTGCCACTCAAATTACTGACGAGCGTTCTCAGTTTCATAAGCTCTGTTGAGGCTGTCCAGTGGAAGTGACCTGGAAATATGTGTAGCTATATGTAGATCAGCTCATTATTTTAAGTCTTTTGCTATCATCTCAAACACCACCTCTGTCAAGATGATGAAATTAAACCCTTCTAGGCCTCATGATGTGCTATAAGTGATCTGACCCAAGTCTGTTAGCTTTTGACCTCATGACCACAGTGTTCTTTGGCCTAAAGGATGCTCACACACTGACAAACAATGCTACTTATGTGTAGACTGTTACGCATTCCTATGAGCACACAGACGTGTACATATTTCAACACATCTGTGCAGCTAAATATCCTCCTTGAAGGCAATTTTCTGAACAGAATGTTTTAGTTCCACACCAGGCATGTCTCATGTCAAAGGTGCTGAACCTTTTGACTGAAGTTCTTATAGAAGGTTGTAAATAAGAGTGTTGGTGTTTTGGATGCTGTTGCTTAGGTTGAGATGCCCTTGTTTTAGCTGTAGTATACAAAAACATTTAGTAGCTAGATCAGATTATTTACTGCACACAGAATCTTCAGCAAAAAACCTGACAAGTTAAGTTAAAGGCATCCACACTAAAATGATCATTTCCAGTATTTTGCACCGTAGATTCCTGCAGTTAATAACAACACATAGTTAGGTCAATGTTCTCTCTAGCTACCCTAACATTATTACTACTGGAAAATCATTTCCCAGGTGTGATCTGAAGCTAATTCCATTTTAATGTTTCTGAAAACATGACTCAGTCTGCTCTCTTTGATTCAGATCTACAGCCGGGCCAATGCAAACTATGCTTTAATTTCATTTTTTCTTGGTCCTCTTCATCTTCATCTCTTTAGGTGTCTATGCCTTCTGCTTTTGTTACCTTTTTTCTCATTTGTCCTTGTTTTATCCACACACATTGTATTTTCTCCTCTTTTGTACATGCAGAAACAACAGCCACAGACCGAGTAAAATGGGATTAGCTTGACTTAATTTATTAGTTATGTGTGTGGGTTTCTTTCCAACCAAAAATATTTTGCAGCCTTTAATTATAGCTGCAATGGTAAGTCTTTTAATGTTGCTTAAGACTGTTTTCTGGCTACAGTAATCTAAATTTAACCCTTGTTGCTATTTTCATTATATATATTTTGTACAGCTTAAGTCTCAGAGCAACTAGTTTATGTTCTGTACCCGTGACCACTCTGGACTGGCCGTGACACACTATGTGGTTCTATGTGCTCCTGCTCTATTTATACCTTCCTCAAGGTCTTTTTTATTCTGTGCTGTAGTCTCTCGCTCCGTTCCCCTCATCCTCTGTCTCCTCTGTTGGTTCCTGTCAGGTGTTTCTCATTCCATTGTCTGTCTTCTCAACATTTCCAATCTGGCTCTGCCTCTTTCTGAATGATGATTTGCCGGTGCCTTTTCGGCAGTGCTGCAGATGTTATGTTGAGACTGCACCTGGCTTGTCAATGATGCGTAGCACCTTCATTAGTTACTGTCAACAATGGTCACTCAGTGAACCCTTTTCAAGGGTGCTAATTTTTTTTGAGAACAGTAATAGCTAATAATAATGGCTTTGAAAGTGAAAATATTGACTAATTAAGTCCACTGAAGCAGCAAAAAGTATGGTTTCAAGCATTGAATAACTAATTAATGAATAAGAATAGTTGCTTTTTTGTCAATATGCTGCTTACAGATTTGCAAGTTTAAAATCAAAGAATCTTAAATATATATGCATATCAGACTATATCTACTATATGTGGGATGCTACTATGGGCAGTCACTCTGTGCATGTGTTTTGTTTTTTTCCTTCATTGCTTTGCCTGTGTGATTAGCACACAGTAGGTATGCACAGCTCATGTGCATTTTGCACAGATCAGATTGTACAAGTAGATTAGAGGTGAACATGAGAACATTGTCATAGGGGGAGGTGTGAGTGTGAGCGTATTAAAACCACTACAATGTTCAGCGATGCAGTAATAGAGTTCCTATGTTCTCAAGGCTGATTTGGCACAAACACACCCAGCAACCTGAAGCATTTCTTGGGGTGAGGCCAGAGTGTTTCTCCTCCTCTGCTGGCTACTAGATGAAGCCTGAAAAGGGCTTGGTGGCCTCTGCCAGCCTCCTGCTCAGCTAGTTCAAAATAAGGTCAGAAATCTAGTGGGACCTAGCACAGAGCCTTTGGGTGCTCCTATGAGCTCTATCACAGGCAAATACTATAAATACTCCTGCTGACTCTTCCCTCGTCCCTCCTCACCCTCCACACCCTCCCCACTCCCTGTGTCTGCCCCAAGGGGCAAAACAGGAGGAGGAGGTGATTCCTTGTAGTGTGTTGATTGAACTTGCACATGTAAGTCATGCAGCCTATTTTTTTTGTCATTTGACTTGGTAATTACATTAACCATATACCCTTGTTTGCCCCGGGGCAGGTCTGGTTTGCCACTTGAGTTTCTCCCACCCAAAGAAACATCAGCAAAATAATGAAATCACCAGGCTAACAGTGTTTGTCTTGCAAATGTCCTGAATGTGGCAGCAGTTGATATATAACTCTTAAGTGCTTTCAGAGCTGATATTGCCATGTTTCCTCTTGTTAATATTTGCCTAACTCCAGTAAGAAAACAAGATATAGCAGTGATATGCCAGATATGGTAAATATAGCAGCAATTCTTTTTCCATGGAATTTAGGCTCCGAATGTTAGCATACTTGTATGTTATCTGTTCTGTATCTAAAATTGCATTGCCCAATTTTATTTTATGCACATGTGCTTTAAGATGTTGTGGTGTAAATTATGGGAGAGGCACTGGTGTGTTTGTGCTAAATCTGGGTTTTCCCAAAGGTAGTGTTGAGCGACTGCATAGGGACCATATGTCACGAGGGTAATTACAGGTGACAAAGGCTTCACTCCTGACCTCATCTTCATGTGATTCTTTGTGTGCAGTGGTAGGGTAGCGTGATCACCTGATGATATACCATTATATCAGCTGTTGCATATAATCAAATTGCAATGCAGGTGGGGGTTGAGGTTCAGTCTTTTGTTATTTCCCCTTTTATGTCTGTCTGTCTGTCTGTCTGGATCCGTCTCATTCTTGTGTCGTCTTTGACAGATGATTCCTTCCATGGAAGTTGAAGACTGTATTGTTCTGACTGAATGGAGAATTTGTCTTGAGAGAGACATGAAATTCAATATATGCTCATATAAACACTGTTTTTCAAGCTAATCATTTCAAACACCTGCCACAGGTCACCTAGAGTGCAGCTAGTCTGATCAGTACATTTTAGTTTAGCAGTCTGGGGATTTTATTTCACATGTCTTGCAGTTACACCAGTTTATTTCAGTTTGATAGAAAATACAAATGTTATTTCCTTTTTCTCTACAGTGCTTGTTTTCGTCATACCTGATCTTTAGGACTATGCCACCACTTCCATGTACAGAATGGGTCTCATTATGCGTCATTACGGTTTCATCATGAAGGAAATGACAAAACAGTGAAGTAACCGGTTGCATTAATGTAGGCCTAATGAGAACCAATCTCTTATTTATTGATATATGGGTGCTAGCCATATGTTCAGTGTCAGATTAGCTCTCTTTAATTTCAAGCTTTGGATGAAGTGTCTGAGCACTTCAATCAGATTTGTTTTCCCTGCTTTAGGTTAGCAGACCATAGGCATTTATCACAGTGTGTTGACATTTCTGGCTGCTGTTACTCATCTCATGAAGGACAGCCATTTTGTTCTGTGTGTAGAAATATTTTTATTTTTGAGGAGCATCTTTGCTGGTCTCCCCCTGCCCCCCCAGCATCTACCCTCTCCCCCCTCTCTCTCTCTCTCTCCCTCTGGCTCAGCTTCTCTTTCTCCCTCTTTGTGGCCAAGCACAAAGGAGCTGTTATCCTTGGGCTACTGGTTGCCACGGTGACAGCTCACTGCGACCCCCTCCCACATTCCCAAATTCTGGTCCAAGTGGGTTGGGAAACGGCCCGCTTCTGTCGGCCTAGCGCTGTTCAGTGCCAAGTTAGCTCCACGAGTGACTCCTCCATGTCTGATCCCCAACTCAGAGTGTTTGTATTTGAATTGGGGTGTTTGGTTGTGGATAATAGACAGTGATAGAATTTTCCCCCCTTTGACTTGTTGAGTACGTGTAGTAAATGTGACTGAAACTGGTTATTTGATTGATTTGTTTTGATTTGCTTCGACCAGTCACCGACCTAAATAATGACTTCCTATCTGTATGCAGGCCTTTATCTGCCATCTGTGTCTCTTTAAGTATGCATAGCTATGAGGACATACACGAGCTTGTTTTAGTTTAATTTTGAATGTGTGCATCAGTATGTCTGTCATAATCTGTGTGTGTGATTATAGCAGGATTAGTCTCCTGAATCTTAGCTGTTGGTGGTAAATTAAAAGGGGCTCGCTGATCTGATTTGTTTCGGTCTCTTTCTTGCTCTTCAGGGATTCTGGGTGGAATGACCCGATCATGATGCCACAGTCGTGCCACACATCATGCCTAGGTGACCAAGGAGGGCGTGTCTGGCTATCAGCCAACCACAGGGGGAGCCCCCATAGAGTTACTACCAACTTGGATTCAGAGACATTTCCACTCAAGAGCCTCCTGCATCACTGACACTCCGCCCTTCTGGTAAGTTTCAGCCTTAGTGTAGATCAATCTATAGTATCTTTCTCTTGAACAAACAAGCATCTTGAAAATAATGGGTACTGACAAACTAGTTCCCTAAGCTAGTTTCTTATGTTAAAAAAAGAATGCAACTGAAAGTTAAATGTCTTAATTACTTTGTTGGAATGGTTCATTAACACCCAGAAACCCCGAGCAGTTTCTGGGCGTTTTCCGTTGTTGTCACATTTGTACTCACTGTGGGCTCATTTGTGACTGCAGTATAAAGTCCTCTATGGAAGCAGAACAACTATGGCTAGAATTACAGAAAACAAAAATGTCTTTTATACAGTATAAGAGAGTGACATTGTCATAAATGATCAAAAAAGAGGAAAAACATAAGTTAATTTTATTTGAAAACGTGGAATCAACATGTACAACTTTATTTCCAAGTGCTGACAAATATTACCAATACTTGAAAAAATGTGACTCTGCATACTATACGTTTTGCTACTTACATTTTTAATTTTACTTACTTTACATACTTTTCTCCTATCTGTTCTGTGTAAACATATCCTGCAGTTCAGCCCAGTTCAGCTGAAAAGTGTCTAAATATTTGTTTTCTGTAGAATCTGGTTAGAACAAACTATATATTTGTAGCCAAATTTTAAATGAGATTTGTAGAATAAAGTGATAAATCAATTTTCTTAAAATTGTTGACGTTTACTGACTAAACGGCACGTCACGGATGATTACTTCAAGGGCTGTTGGAAAGTTCAAAACCTGCTGATTTACACGGAGTTCAGAGGGTTAAACATAAAATACAGAATTTTAATGACAAATGAAACCTCTATAATGATGTAGGTTGTTTTATTTATTGTTGTCTCTGACATTACCGCCAACCTTTTTATTTCCCCTCAGGTATTAGCTCTTGTGCCCACCTCCTTCGCTGCTGCTCCCTCTGGAGTCCTTGCTGTTTCCTGATTACCTGTCTTGGGATGTTGCCGTTGTTTTGTGGCAGCTGCCATGGAGATCGACGGGTTCCTTTAGTAGGCCATTTCAGACACAGCTTTCAGATGTTGTGCCAGATACAACTTGTCCACACGGGCAGAATTAGACAAGGAAGGGCACAGAGGTGAGATGTTGATCTTGTGCACCGTCCTTAATCTATTATTTAATGGGACAGATTAGGTTCATGTCTTCCCTAAATTGCATTTTGTGTAGTGCCTCATTGAGGCAATGAACTAGCTGTATTTTCATAAGTTCAAAAGCTGAGAGGTGGTGAGGAGTGTTTAGAATTGATCTATTATTATCTAACTAATCTATTATCTAACTATATCTTCAAATGTAAGTACCTGATTCCCCCTTTGGTTTTGTGCAGGAAAGGTTTACTGCCTACAACTTGTTCAGATAAAACAATGACATAGTGAAGTCATTACATCATAGCTTTCAAGTTGAGGGTAGTGTGTCAAACCCAGCAATCAAAGGCATGCCATTCCTTAATGATCACAAATAGGTAAACAGTTACAAGGGATTCAGCATCCCAGCCTAATCTGTTTTTCATAAAGTTGGTATGTTTCTTCCTCATATAGTTCTGTATCTCCTCTAATAAAGGAGAAATGGGTGTGACAATACAAAGCATGAACCAGAAGTGAATGATGTGAATTGACATGCTGTTTATAATGGACAGGTTTTTATTGTTTGATGAAATTCACATTGTTTGTTTATGACAGTCGGTCAATGCTTCACCATGTGTAGAAGACAGGAAAATCAGTGTATAGTATGAGATATACAACAGAAGGGTTGGTTAGACCCTAAATTACAGACATCATTGTTGTCACTAGAGGTTCAATACTTTCTGGTTCTTCTTCTATCATTAATTGCTTTATTGAAATATGTCCTTAGTAGTAATACTGTATTTTGTTTCTCTCAGGTGCTGTGCGGCTCAGTTTCCTGATTCACACTGTTTGACAACATCACAGCAGGAACTATAGGACTTCCTATTCCTGTGGACCATCTTGCTCTGCCTCCTGGTAATTGTGAGGACCTATTGCCCTGTTGCACAAAAGTTAGTTCAGACTTTTATCCTCCAGCAGCGAAACCATGCGGCACATTCACGTGGAGTTGGCCCACAAAAAGGCTCCACTAGAGCTTCCAGCACAGGAGGGGGACTTGCCTCCACCTACATCCCCAACACAGGGCCTCGACCCTGGGGTGAGACCAGGGGTGGCCAGGCACTTTGGCCAGGAGGAGCTGCGGCTCCAGAAGGTCTACCAGCTCTCCATTTTCTCCCAGTTGGGGGGATTTTCTACCTCCACAGAATCCCACCCTGATACCCAACAGAGGCCTGTCCGGATGGGTGTGAAAAGAGGGTTAGAGGAGCCTCAGTTGACTCATAAGCGCCCCCATCTGGGGGACTCCTCAGACAGGGAGGCGCTGGAGGGAGGGGTGTTGTGTGGGCCAGCCCCAGCTCAAGGTGTTGGGCTGGGGTCAGCAGTCGGGCCTGGTGGGCCTGGTTCCTTATACTCTTGCATACAGATGGAGCACAGAGACTCTGAGGGAGGACTGTCACCCAGATCTCCTCCCCTCTCCCCGAGCCACAACCCCTCCCGACGCCCAGCTCAGCACAATCACGATAGGCCCATTCCTGATGTGTTCGCTCCACTCTCACCTAAATCCCCCCCAATGTGTGACCCACATGGTCATCTGTTTGACCAGGGCCATTCCCTCGGAAGCTCAGCCAGGACCGAGCCACCTATTGGAGCCCGTATACCAACACACTCACTAGGTAGCCCTGGAAATGACAGCTGTAGTAATGGCTCCTCTGGTGGCCAGCCCAGCCCCCACTTGTATGAAATGTCCACATATGAAACCCCCAACCCTGCCAGCCCAACCAGTCCTCCAGGTCCCTTCTCCCCCCCACACCACACAGAGCTGCAGGAACCAGGGGAGGCCACTGAATGGGACGTTGGACTTGAATCCTCCCCACCTGAGCGAAGTGCCACCCAGACGGCCTCTTCCTCCTCTTCTAATGGCCTGGCTTCCTGGGAGAAAACTCCCAGCAGTAACGGTCACCGTCTATTATCTGGAGGTCACTGGCCGGCCAAAAAGAGGCTGCTGTCTCCGAGTGACACGGGAGAGTCGTGTTCAGAAGATGAGGGACCCTCCACATCCAAGAGAAGCAGGTTGTCGCTGCTGGCTCCAGGACTCGGCCCGGCCTCGTGTCGTAGCACTGATGCTAAAGCTGCTCCTTACTGGAACCACCTGCTGCCCTCCGCGTGGGACAGGCCTAAGGTTAGCACATTCACACACACATACATCTCTCTCAGAAATTTGGTTTGAGTAATCTAATTTACCAAAACAACTATGCGAGCCTATTGTTCAAACTCCTGTACTTGCTATTGGCTTAGATGTTGTGCAACTTGGGTGCAATAAAAAGACACTCATGATGTGAAGGTAGCTGCATCTCTAAGGAAGTTCAGTACATAATGTGCAGTTTTTGTCTAAAATCACACCAAATTTAACTGTGCTAAGTACTGCTGGTGAGAGAAGTGGAGCTAGCTGCTCTGAGGAAGTTTTTCCCAAGTAAGAAAAACCTCAGAAATTTATAGATGTACCAAAATATTCATATGAACCCAATGTTATTTGTATCAAAGTACATTGAAGGAAATTAGGACGAAGTAAAATTGTTTCTAGCACTAATTAACAACCACTTGAAAGTGTCTCTAGGTGATTTTATTGTGGCATACATAAAAAAAACAAAAAAACAGCATGGGCATATACAAATGCCATGCTTTTAAATCAAAAACATTTAGACCACTATGTGGCTTTTGAAACTTTGATTACAGAATAAGAAATACCATTTCAAAGTTAGTGGTTGTAAGACATCTATTAGAGGCTGGAGCATCAATCAAAAAAGACAAACTAAGAGAACGAGTAAAAGTGAAAGAATGAAGTGATGGCTGGCTCATTATCATGCCACGCTGGAACAGGCAGAGCAGCTCCAGAATAAAGCCCATTGAGGGTCCATTGTTCCCCCCACATGAGTGTGCTGTGTCTCTCATACACACGCACACACATAAACACACATACATGTACATACATCCTGCTTAAAAATGGTTCTGGAAGTGAATTGGCCATTTTTGAACACTGGGAGGCCAGAAAGAGCTTTGAGAGTGGGGGTTTGTGGGACGGGGAGTGTGTTAATGGTGACAATAGGGTTCACTAGTTAGGAGTCATACAGTTGTGACTACAGGTGTTAGCGTATGTGTGAGGGAAGAACAGGGAGAAGCAAATAGATGTAAGAAAAACACACAAACGAAGGAAGAAAATATATATCAGGGATAGAAAGGACAGTGAAAAGGAGCAAGGTAAATAAAGGTTAGAAAAGGAGCCACAGGAAAAGGTGAGACGAGCTAATATTCTAAAATGCCAAGTGTGGATTTAACCAAGTGTGCTGATGAACCGATAAGCTGACGAAGAACTTCAAGCTCTGTAGAGAGCCGCTGTATCCAAAGGTTAGCTAAGACCAACAAGTTAACCATGAGTGAAGGGTTTGCTGAGAGCGAGTGGCTAGCAGGTAGCTCAGATTTGGCTAGCGTCGAGCCATCTGACAGTTGGGTGGCCGTTACGATGAACGAAAGCCTGGAAATGGGGAACGTTTATGCGTGTGACACAACATCCAATGGTCAGTGCTCAGTAAGTAAAAGGACACCTGAGATACACGATTGACAGCACCACAGAAACACAAACACATGCCTATATGTATGTTAATTTTCAGAGTGGGTACCTAGATTATTTTTTAATTTAAAGCAGTTTAATTCCGTATTGTTTCTTGTGCAGGTGTTTTGGTCATTAGCAGAAAAAAAATAAATCTTATTTTGTGTTCTTTTTCTTTTTTTTCAGACTGCCACCGACTGCACAAGATCCGGCAGACGACTGAAGAATGGGCTGCGGTTGAAAAGGCGAGTCATCCATCATATTTGTAATCATGTTGTCAGTTATACTAATATAAAAAAAAGACGAGATCTACTAAAAAGGGAATAAGATTTAAGCTTAAGCAGGGGCACTGGGTTCAAGCTTTTATATTGAAATTCACGCACACGTGGATGGATGAGAGTGTCACTCAGATTGAATTCAGCAAAGTCAACATCGGGAGAGAAGGTGGGAGTTGGCGTAGGTTTCCTGTTATGCCAAATTAAAGGGTTTTGTGTCTGGACTTGAATACTCAGACACTCAGAGGCATGTGACATGTTGGTTAAGACAAAATTAGTGTAATCTTAACCACTAACCACCGGTCTGTTTTGTGTGTGTTTGTGGTCGTATGCAGTCGGCAGCTGCGAAGCGGCAGACACACAGACACCGGCCGCTCCACACGTTCCAGTTGGCCCTCATCTTCCATCAGCAGATCACTACTTGGCAACTTTGAGGTACGAAGTTTTTCAACATTATTGCTGCAAACCCTAAAACCTTCACCAATGTAAACACATTCCTGGTGTAGCTGGGGGATATACTTTGTGGACACCCTTTTAGGCACCATCTAATGCTATCCAGTGCAACAGCTCTGCTATTATTTCTATTTTTTTCATTTATAATGATCCATTCTGGCAGCATTGTCGGAACTTTCTAAGTTCGATTATATGTTTAATACAGAGGTCATAGATAAAGGCTTTGTCGCTCAGGGCTACATTATATTTTTCTTTCCTGTTCACACTCATGAGGGGGTATTTGAAACACACTCAATATCATCCACTCAAGTACAACACAATAATTAATTAAGACCTCAGAAACCTCAGAAAAACAAACAACAAACAGAAGAAAGAACATTATGTGCTTAGTAATGATGTTATGACGGGGCTGGTTACTGGATTGCATAAGATTGTACAGATGTGACTAATAAAGAGGCCTTGAGACCACTTTTAAGTGTTTGTTTGGAAAATTTAAACTTAGATGTACTCGTGTTATTGGGACATTTTTGTTGGTCCCGATATTAAGGGACATTCATGAGTTTGAATTTGATTTGCACAGGCTAAAATCTGATAATAATGGAAACTAATGTACAGGGAGAAGGTAAAAACAAAACAAAAAAGCTTATTTAATGCCATTACCCAAATAAATAATCAAATCTTCAAACAGAACTTTAAGGAAAGGAAAATGGATTTTTACTAGTTTTTGTCTCCAGCATTTTTATAATGGGTTACATAATATAATCTAGTTGTTGGTGTTATTTTTGCCTACATCTTGAACATCTGAATAATAATGTAAATATGTGCAGTATCCACAGTAAATGCAGAAAATACTTTGATGCCAAAACTACCTGGTGAGCATACCTGAGCTATTAGCGTAACTCCTCCATGTAGCTCATTTGAAAACAAAAGCTAATAATGTATTTTTTTTATCAGAACAGTGGAATGATGTTAGTACGTGATGTACTTCTTTCTAAATTTCTCCTTCTCCCTCCCTCCCTTACAGTGTTATTGGCAAACAGATGCACATTTTATTACTGTGTTCAGCACTGTTTTGGCTTCAATTAAAGTAAATAATGAAATATGGATTTTTATGGATTTCACAGTTAAAGCAGGGTGTTTCTCTGATCCTTACCTAATTCGACTGTAAAACTTGTCCCTAGTTAACTCTTAAGTTTAAAGAGCTTTAATAGGCTCCTGACTCTGACTACATCTGTCTCCTCTTTCTCTTGTGCGTCCCAGGAGTCCATACTGAAGGGACGATTCTCCCCATCAGGTCGGATCGAAGGCTTCACGGCGGAGATCGGTGCCAGCGGCTCGTATTGCCCTCAGCACGTCACCCTGCCGGTGCAGGTTACCTACTACGACATCTCAGAGCACAGCGCACCCTCTCCCTTCCTGGTCAGTGTGTGTTTGTATCTGCAAGAGATTATACGTTTGTGCGAGGCTGCGTGCACGCTTCGTTGGGCACAAACAATAAACCGAACAGCACGCTAGTATGAGAATAATACACTCGTGGGCAGAAACAAAGCATAATTAGAGATCAGAGCAACTACCCAAAACAATACGAATATGGAGCTGGCTTTAACAAGATTGATGCTGACTTTCTTCTTCAGAACCAGATGTAAAAAATATGTGGTGTGTTTTTCGCTTTTGTGCATATATCATGAATCTGTTTCCACATCTTTTCACATCAGCACTGAATACTGTGAATTCCTCACATGTATATTCATTATACCATAAGAATCACAGTATATAGTACTGTTTACTAAGGGGTGGGAACCAGTGTTAATGTGTAAACAAATGTAGTACTTCTCACCAGAAGTCTGAACCACTTGGAAACCAGCTGTTTTCACTTTCTCACATTCATGCCTCACGTTGACTCTGTTGTGTACAAAAGTGAATGTCAGGCCTCTTTTGGTTCAGTCCTTTGAACGGTTAATTTAACATAATATGAGTCCCTGTTTAGTTGCTATGTAACTACAACGTGATGTAGTTATTTTAGAGTTAGTCCGCTTTCATTTAGATTTTTGTGTGTTTGTTGTTTATGGTGAGGATTTGGAATCACACGCATAATCTGTAAAGATATGGTTTAAACCAGAAATGGAAATTACTGCTGTAGCACTGCTGTCATACTGCAGTCTCATTTCAATACACAAGACTCTGATCCTGATGTAGAAATTCACAGATATTAAAATGTACTAAAATAAGAGTTATGTCATCATTACAGTGACTGAAGATATTCATTCAGTGACACATCTCTGTCTCTCTCCCTCAACAGGGGGTGATATCCCTCGAGCCTCTTGGAAAGAAAGGATACAGCATACCCAAAGCAGGGACCATTCAAGTGGTAAGTTTGTGCAGAAAAAGACCAGATTGTCTACATATTTTTTAGAAACATTCACATCCTCTCTGCTACCCTGCTACCACAACATTTAAATAATTAGGAAATACAACATTTGACATAGTACACATGGTGCGCATGATTTTTTTGTCTTTTGTGTTTTCTTTCAGACACAAACAACCCTTTTCAGACAGAATTTAAATAAAACCACTTCTAGCCATGTCGTTCTTGCCGTTTGAAATGCTAATTTTGGTCATCTTTACCCCCTCAGACCTTATTTAATCCCAACAAAACTGTGGTGAAGATGTTCCTGGTGACATACAACTTTGGCGATATGCCCGTCAATCACATGACCTTCCTGCGCCACCGCATCTTCCTGGTGCCAGTAGAGGAGGGGGTTGAGGGGAAAGGCGAGGCGTCTCCAGGGGGCGCAGTGCTAGACAGGAAGAAGATCCTCTGCTACCTGATACATCTCAGGTACGGCTGTGGTTTTGTCTGTCTTTTTACTCTTCAGACTTTAAAAACTCTGCTTTGTTAGCCTCTATTTTGATTTCTGGAAAACTACCAGAAGATTACGCTAATAACTGCAAAAGCTCAAGTGAAGTTTTTAATAGTGTTGTGTTGTTATACTCCTGTAAATACATGATGCCTTTGCAAATTTTCATTACAGACAAGCAACTTTTTTTGGGTTTCTTTTGTGGTAGTTTTCTATGCTTCAGTAGAATTTTGTTTTTATTTTATTTTTTTAGATTCCAGAGCTCCAAATCTGGGAAAATCTACTTGCACAACGATATCCGGCTGCTATTCTCCCGCAAATCCATCGAAGTGGACACAGGGATCCCGTATGAGCTGAAATCTTTCACCGAGGTGCCAAGAAACCCTAAATACTCCCCCCGTGTGTGACCCCAGCCCGACCCTTTTGACTCTTCCTCTCCGATGCCAACGCAGCCCCTCCTGTGCTTCCGAAAGAGGAGGGAGGGACACAGACAGACTGCTAGAATGATGGATACAAAACTTGATAAGACTTGATGAGACACGCCACAAGCACACAAGACACATGTGCACACACGATACAGTGACGGTCGCTGGGAAAGTCCTCCTTTTTCATGCATTCATTCTCCGTTAAAAATTCTGATATAAAATATCAATCCGACAAACATGGCATTCCTTCTGTCGTTCGTTTATTGGAAATTTTAGAAATATTATTGTAGGAGCAGTCCTGCACGTTTGCAATCAAAAGTTGGGCTTTTGCAACGCCTTCGTCTGTACAAAGAAAGAAATGCACAAACACTGACACACACACCAAAACAGACTGACAAGACTCAGTAACACTTCTGGTGGCAACTCTCTGAGTTCAGTGTTAACATGCATGCCTTGTGACTTAAACACCTGAATTTTCCTCTAGTGCCGTATCACACTGTCCTTCACTCTGCCTGCAGCTCCAACTGCCTCATCGGACCAATAATTGTAACTTTGAATTTGATTAAAAGCCACAAATAATAAGCACGTCCCCGATTGTGGGATGTGACTCACTTCTGACGAGCAGAGAGCAGATGAGCAGAGATGCAAACACTAGTGAAAGCGACGGCTGAAATACAATCGGTCAACTTGGCTGGATGTCTTCTCATACGACATAGAAACCCACACAATTTGACCAAACTCAGGACATCTGTTGAAGAATAAATTTCTCTTAACCATTTCACCTTTCACGGTACAGACCACTGTGTACACATATGACGAAAAACATGAGAATCCAGTTCATTTTATGTAGCCAGACTGAGGGACACTGTGCTGTTTTCTCTTTTTTTTATTTTCTTTTTTTAAAGATTCTGTTCAGAACAAGCTGACGTTGGAGCAGAAATTTGAAAAAAAAAAAAAAAGACAAGCTGTAGTATTTTTAATTTATGTTTTTTCGCAAATGTCTTAATAAGCAATATGCTGCACAAAGTAGAGTGTGTTTTTCAGCCAGACAAGCTTTCTCTTCGAGGGGCGAAAATAAGGAAAGCAAAGAAATGAGTGAGGGGAGGAATGGGAGGAGGGAGGGATGATGAGGGAGGGAAGGGTGGTGGGGTATTTAATATGGGGGGGTGGGATAAAGTCTATGTATATTTAAAAGAATAAACTCTGCGACTGGCGAGTAAAGCCCACACTTGTTGTTGTTTTTGATCGACAGCCGTTGTGCAAATTGTGCTTTTTACCACATCGTTGCTGGCATTGGCGCTGATACTGACCTTGTTAAGGGAGTTGGTTTAGGCGCGACATGACTCCAAAAGCACTTTCTTCATCACTGACATTACAAAATACATTGTTTCCACTAATAGTTACATTCATTAACCAACTCAGTTTTAGTGCCACTGCAATCACTGGTCAAAATATTGCCTTATATATACCATTTTTAGGAATTTAAATAAAAGATATCAAGTTAATGCTTCTCCAGAGCCACAGGAAATATTCAGTTATTTTCATATGCTGAGCTGTACTGACATGCAGACTTTATGTGTAAAATTGATGGAGAGACCAGTTAAAATGTTTTTCATCAAAACTGTTAGTGTCACACATCAAAGAAGTACTTAATTGTTGACAGACTTATCTATTTCCATCCCAATAACTCTGGTAAATACAGAGTTGCTGTCTGACTGACACTGTAAACTTCAGGTTAACCAGCAGTCCCTGAGAGACCCGTGTTTACAAGAGCGCCTGAAAAGGAAAGAAAGTTGAGAAGAACCTTTGTAGAGACGCTTTAACCCATTTCCCATCTCCTCTTGGGGTTTTGTAGCCTTTCCTCATTTGTTATTATCTAGGTTTAACAGAACCGTCAGCGAGACAAACCAGAAAGATGTGCTCTCCTACAATATTTTAGCTTCCTTGTGTAACATCTGAGAATTTTCTGTGATGAAAAAGCATAACCGATAACAAAATCAGCTCACAAAGAAGGTAATGTTCCATCAAAATTACATAAGTTGTTTATCTACTGCACAAAAAGCATGAGCTTCTCTGAATGTGTGTGCGTGTGCTTTCATAAAAGCAAATTTGTGAAATTATGTCAGTGCCAATGTTCATCACAAACTCAGGACTGAGTATAACACGATAAAAGAGGCAGCTGTCTATAAACCACAAAAGAAGGCATGAGAAAACGGATTCAATTCAATTACCATTTCTGCAATTTGTTTACAAACCTGCGTGAGAGAGCCCTTTAAGCTATAATGTGCTTTCCTCCTGGTTTCTGCTGCACTGCTGAAACCACTCGGTGGCTAAGAACAGACCGAGTTTGGCTGATCTGGGCAGTTCTGCTAATATTAATGTCAAAATGTGTGAATTTCAACTCATTCACACAGCATTGCTTCTTTAACCCTCCATTAGTTTCATATTGGTTAAGGGATAAAATAGAAACATGGAGAGTTTCTGTAATAATGAATGAGTAATGTACTTCTGTCATTCAGTCCAGCTCACTAACGCTTTTCACACTTTCAGTCGAGGAACACGTGTGTGCAAAATGTGTCATCTTTGAAATGGTGAAGGGAGAAACGCTTCATCTGTGCTGTTATTTATGACATGTAAAATAGTTAAGACTCAATGAAACAGAGAGATGCAAAATGTTCCACCCTCAACAGACAGAAATATATTGGCAAAGTAAATGCAAACAATGAATTGGCTGGATTTAAATGCAGACACACAGCGAGATCAGACAAAAAGTTAAGTTTTAAAATGCAATATAGCTACTCAGCTTAAGCTATTTTTCACATTTTGCTTCCTACTAAGATGTTCCTCCAAGATAATTCTGTTTTCTGAATCTGTCACACTATGATAAAAAAAACGAAGCCTTTAAATGGCCTACTAGATAAGATGTGTGTTTTGGAGGGTGAAAATACAAAAAAATCATAGGTTTGAAAACGTAAATTTCTCTAAATTCAGCCGAAACAATTTACAGAACTTAGTTTTCGGTCAGTAAACTGGACAAAATCCACTGACTGAAATGATCCTGCTGTTACATACAAGCAATAGTTCACCTGATACGTTAAATCAGACAAATGCAATGTTAGTGCTGTAAACCAAAATACTGTGTGAAATTTCTTCTGGCCATCAGCTGCTTCTCTCTGCAGTGGAAAACATTTTACCTCTATGGCCTTGTGATGTGAGGTCGGGTTGTCAGTGCTTGTAGCTCTGTGTTTTTGCAAATCAAACATTAAAAATACATAGTATATATACACCAATCAGGCATAACATTATGACCACCTGCCTAATATTGTGTTGGTCCCCCTTATGCCATCAAAAATGCTCTGAAACATTGGGCATGGACAAGAGGACCTCTCAGGGTGTCCTATGAGGTCTGGCACCAGGACGTTGGCAGTGGATCCTTTGGGTACTCTTGCTTGTGCAGTGGGGTCTCTGTCAATCAAACCTTTTCTACTGCATCCTGTTGATGTTTGATCAGAATGGGGTCTAGGAAGTTTGGAGGTCAAATCAACATCATGGGCCATTGTCATGTTCCTCAAGATGTTCCTGATTGTTTGATGTTTTTGCCATGTGGTGGGGTGCATTTTCCTGTGGCGGTAGGCCAGTGACATTTGGGATTTTCGTTTGCATGAGGGAGTGTGCTTGTTCTGGGACAATGTTTATTTGGGTGTCTAAGTCTCATCAACACGGATGTTAAAATCCAAGGTTTTCCAGCAGAACACCACATAGAACCAACATGATCAATGCTATTCACTTCACCTATCAGTGGTCAGAATGCTGTGGCCGATCGGTGTATATATAATCCATCCATCCATTACGAATACACCGCTTAATCCTCTGTAGGGTATCGGGGGGCTGGAGTCTATCCCAGCTGACATAGGGCGAAGAGGGGCATCTAAATCTATTACCACTATTCTTAATACATTTTCAGAAACACTAAACCACATTCTAAGATCATACGAATTCAACTTCTTCGCAAAAGAAGATTTGCAGTGTTGTGCTCGGTTCATATTTTTCTGCAGCAGTAAGATGCTGCCAAGAAAACCAGCCAACCGGACAAACCAGCAAATCAATAAACAACATCAGCCGTCAAAAGCAGCAAACAGAAATGGACAACCGGAGACTCGAACCAGCCACCTGTGGAGAAGTCTTTCCTGCGAGGCCGTTGATAAAGGATCAATTTTAAATCAATCTCGTCTTGGTGTTACGTAAGCTCGTATTTACACACCATCGCTCCTCCAAGTGGTTGGGCAGCATGAGGTCACAGAGGGATCATCCTGTTTAAAGTGCATGGGCACAGCATGTGACTCGCTGTTGTTGTCTTACCAGCTGCACAACATTGTACCGGCTACCAACGCCTCTCTTTTTCATATAAACATCAGCATCTGGTGTTCCAGGGAGCATACAACACCTTGACAGCGATAAGCGTCGACCGTTCGTCTGCGCCGGCTCCTTTGTCCTTGTCGGCGCTTGCCTCGAAGATACTGCTGTAGTTCTGGATGAGTTTGACCATGATCTTGTTGCAGACATTTTGGTCCTTTATTGCTTCAAAGCCGGGGACCACGCTGGAAAAAAGAGGACGAGACAATCAACAAAAATAAAAGCATAAAGATCAATCAAATTCTTTATGCTTTAAGACCTGAGCTGCTGTGTGTGTTTTCCCTGGGAACAAAGGGGCTGCTTGGCAAGCTTCCTGGGGGGGTACGAATGAAATTACCGTAATGACACTATATTGGCTGTAAAGCGCAACAACGTTGTGCTTTACAGCCAATACAGTGTCATTACGGTAATTTCAACGTCATTGCGCTTTACAGCCAATATAGTGTCATTACGGTAATTTCAACGTCATTGCGCTTTACAGCCAATATAGTGTCATTACGGTAATTTCACAATGTCATTATGGTAATTTCATTCTTAATTATGTCATGGTTTGCGCTATCGGAAAAAAATCAAACAGATTCCTGGGGGAGGGGGGGTACGAAT
>OMNN01100550.1:32415-49904 GCA_900302755.1 Chromis chromis | reverse complement strand
GGGATGAGGGGGTGGGTGAGTGACTGGGGTGGCGGTACACTTCTAAAAGCTGAAAGCAGCTGTCCAAAACAACTTATTTGCAATATTACTATTTGCCAGTTTTTCAGAAAATGCAGAAACTGCAGCACTTCAACAGATTGCTAACCTAAAGTGGGTGTTTCCAGCAGTTGTTACCCCACAACATACAGTATATCTCTTTAACCTATCACAGGGCCCTAAGCACAGAGAGGGAATCCCTGCTAATTAAGAAAACCAATAAATCATAAATCACATTCTGCACTGACTATTGTCCTCCAGCAGGAAGTATGCAAGGTATTATTTTAAAACACTGGAATGTCCTCAATAGTAACCAATAACTGAATTATTTAAGTTAACTTAATACTTATTACCACAATCTGAGAGACAGATTTGTTTGTCCTGACACCAGGAAACCACCAAACACTGTCTCCTGACTGCCATATCAACCTACATGGTGTTTTTTTTCCCACTGTGGTCACTGTGCACAATGTTCCAACTCATCAGAAACCAAAATCTTTACACATCCGTGTACTGGCCAGAAATACACCAATAAATCATTCATCAACTGCAACAGCACACATGTTGTATATACTAGTATGTTGAAATGTTCCTGTGGTCTCATGTATGTTGGACAAACAAAAAGACTGTTAAAGATTTGCATATCTGAACACAAGACAGCAATGTGTACACAAAACATGGACCATGCTATTACCTGACATACACGACTGCAGTATCACTGAAGTTCTGGGTGAGAGAAGAAAATCCTGCCTTCTCCCCAGAGTTGGTAACATCATAAACTCACTGCTCTGCAGAGAAGCATATTGGATCCCTACCTTAAACACAGTGGAGCCCTTTGACATTACAAAACAACTGAATTTGTCATGTTTCCTCTAAGTTGTTTAACTTGACAGATACTCAAAGCTGTACTTCGTTACAACTTGAAAAGAGGTTTGTTCTATTTCTTCTATGATGTTCTCCCTTGGATATAAATTAAATGATGATTTGTCATGTTTCCTCTAGTTAATGACCTTTGACAGATATTTACTCTGATATGATTTTTTCCTTCTTGCATCTCTGTAACTTTAAGAGGGGTCTTTTTCCTGTTCCTGACATGGTGTTGGGGGTGTGGCACCTGGACACAGACTATGGCAATGCCCATTTGTTATCCAATAGATTTGAAATCCCTGTCCAACCAATTATCCAATGACAATTGTACACCTGGTCAAGGTTGAGTATATGTGTTTGCCTCATGTTTTCATCCAGTTTGACTCTGCTGAAGACACAGTGATGTTGAAAGTTAGTCTATTTACACAATATAAAGCTGTGAATTAAGGAGTAACATGTGTGCAGTAAAGGAAGCTGCATTTTCTCCATCTTTGAGACAGTACCACCTGCTAAACTGGGTAACTCAGGGAGTGGCATGTATTGAAGCATGGACTGTATTTTTGGCCAAGATGACCGACAGTCACAGTGTGAAAACTGAATGTGAATCAAGTTTTATTTGTTTCACGTTAAAAGCAATTCCAGTGCATTTAGCAGGACAACAAAGTCATCAAAAGCTTTGCAGGTTCATTCCTGTTTCTTTCCACACTTTTAAATGTCTGAGATCTAGTGGCTACAAAGGCCATAGTATATAATTTGATCCTTATTTTACCTGATAATGATGTAATTATTTGCACAATATCAAAATGCAACTCTTAGCCACCAAGTTAAAATGCAGGATAGAAAAATATTTCAAGTATTTATCTGAGAGCTAAAGCTTTAAAACCTCAAGTGCATGGACAAATAGTTGTATTTTGGGTTGAATAAAACTTTAAAACTATAACTTGTTAGTTAGACAGCAACACTTGGGTGGAAAAGGCATTTAAAAGTACATGTACATGGACAGAAAGTTCTATTTTGGGTTGAATAAAACTTTAAAAGCGTAACTTGGTAGTTAGAAAGTACTATTTGTGTAGAAAAAAAGTATTTGGGGTGGAATTAACCTTTCAAACTACAACTTGTGTGTAAATAAGTACTATTTGGGTGGAATAAACCTTTAAAACTATAAATACTTGGACAGAAAGTACAATTCAGTATGTTAGGCTGTCATGAAAAAAAAAAACAAGGGTCCTAGAAGTGTACTCCTGTACTGCACACACATAATATTGGGAATTAAGCATTGTGGTCCCACTTTTTGCACCTGGATTTTGCTTTAAGGAGCCCAGAAAACCCCATTTCTAGTTGTTATAACATCTTTCAGCATCACAATATACTGCAGGTGTCACTTTAAGGTTGACATATAAACAGCACACTACTAGAGGACATGTGACAGTAAAGGGGTGTGAGTGTGTCAGTGGAGGGGTGTCGGACTTGTTTGGACATGCCTCAACTTTTGCCCTCATCCACAGACCAGCGTGCTCTCAGTGCTGCATCACTTCAGATCCCCAAAGTTTCCACTCAGGACGCATTAAACTGATGGATAATCCGTCTTCATTGCAGACACAAATCTGCAGAGCAACACGGTGAGTTACTTTCCTGATTTACTTCCCAATGGCCCTAAACTGTGAGGATTACACGTGCAAGAATGCAAAAATGATGTCTTAAGACTGGCAAACGATTCATTCCCTTAAATGGTCCACTTGGCATTTTGTTTGCATCAATAAGCAAATTAGGCTGCACAAGCTTCTCTTGTTGTGATGGATGATATCGAGTCCAAAGAGTGTGTGTGTGGTTTTTTTTACAACTGTAAATTAACAAACAACAGTGAGGTAACAGCGCCCCTGTGTGGAAGTGACTGGTTTTGTAGTTAGGTGGCCTACATAGAAGTAAAGTGTTGCAATTTATATAAACCAAGTGGATGACTCCAGACAATTTTATAGTTCTATACAATCTATACAATTATTTTTGCAGTTTTGTATCCGTTATATAAAGGCTACTTGTCTGCATTTGTTCTTTGGATTCTTTACTTAATATTGTGTAATTATTTAGTACACACTTTGAATTTGCACTGAATGTGGCTTAAGTTTTTCTTGTAGTATAGATAGATCAATTTTTATTGTCATTGTCTAAAACAATGAAAGGCAGTTTAGCAGGTCTTCGTTTACAAATTAGCAGCATAAGACACACAACAAGACAATATATGGCATGTAAAAAAATAGAATAGAAGTAGAATTAAAAAAAAACGTATTGGGATGGATATTTACAGATTACAGATGGTGATGATATTTAGGGATATTAACAGTTACATACACGGTTATGACAGTTATATACAGTTATTTACATAGTGCGAAGATCAAAAATTGTGCAAACAGCATTTATTGCAAACATGTTAGAGTGGGTGTGGCAGGATGTGAGGGTGTAACTCTCAAGATTAGACTGGTAAACTGGTAGGTGGGAGGGGAGGGGGTGATACAGCTTTGCCAGCCTGGGGAGAAAAACAGTTTTTCAGTCTGTTTATGTGAGTTTTTATTGTCCGGTATCTCTTTCGAGAGGGGAGGGAGGAGAACAGGTAATGTCCAGGGTGTGTGGTGTCTATAGTATAGTGAGTATTCGGAAAATGTGCCACTTTTGTACTCTGAATTAATCATTCCAAGCCTCAGCTCCCAACTTGATATCATTCTATAAACACGATCCCCCTCACTACAATATACAAAAGGAAAAAATAAAGAGTAATCAAGAACAGATGACTTTATGTCAAACACAATATGTCCTGAGAACACTTTGTTACAGATGCTAATATAGATCCTATATTAGGTATAAAAAAAGAGGAAAATTAAAGAAGATAAGTAATGCCAACATTTTGACCATGGTGGCCACACAGGCTTCTTTATGCATTCACTTAAAAATATTCATATATTTAATACTGATTTGAACTATTTTATGCATGTCAGGAGAAAAAGTAAAGTAGCAACAAAAAGGTAGTCTGAACTTTCATTCTTGTGATAATTCTTTCTCAGTAGGCGAGTTAAAACATGACTGTGCTGTTTTTTTCTTAGCTTAGCTCCAGCAAGCTATCTGCTAAAATATTTAAAAGAAACTATATAAACTATAATTGATCCAATTTGGAAATTGTGGTGGGAAAGTGAGAGCAACCGCTTGTCCCAGTCACCACCACTGTGGGCCCTTGAGCAAGGCCCTTAACCCCTGACTGCTCCCCGGGCGCTGCACCGCGTCAGCCCACTGCTCCTAGTATGTATAGTTAAGGTTAACTTTAAATAGGATGGGTCAAATGCAGAGAAGGAATTTCCCCAAGGGGATCAATAAAGGTTAGATTATTATTATAGATTATTATTAAATCTGATTTCTTAGAGGATGTATTGTCTTTTTTCCGTTTTTCCAAAATGACTCAGCGCAGTGTCCCATTTTAACATTCTGCAATTGACAAAATTGGACACAAACATAATTTGCATTTTCCAAAAGGGTAAACAGAGGATAGAATTGATTGTTAGTCATTTTGATACATGACTACTACAAAATATTCCGTAATACAGTGATAAATATTTGTTTTTAGATTTTTATAGGTTCATGATTTTATTGTCACAAGGCTAGGTCTTTTTAATTACCACATTGATTCTGGGATAAAGTATCATTGCACACATGTCACACCTACTTTTATGATGTCATGATCATGTCAGCTTTTTTTCCATCCTCATTTCCAGCAATGTACAAGCATTGGTTTTGGGTTATGTTATGTATTCCTTGAAAAGATACTCATTGCAGAGTGTCTCAATTTGCCATCTTTACAATATTTACTCTATTTTTTAATTTATTATTTTTTTATGTGGGTGTTATTTTATCACCAGACCGACTTACAATGTGGAGCACTGCAGAAATTACAAATATTTTTTGGATAGAGTAACCATAGACATACATTTATATCGGGTATTATCATCAACTATTATTCTTCACAGTGGTCGCAGTGTTTGCCTGGATGTCTGAGCGGCTCAGATAAACCTTCACAAAGTGCAGCAGTTTGTTATTGCCTTCGACTGAAAGCAGCCAGCAGATGCCAGTGTTGGAATGGAAAGTCTAAAGATATTTTTAAAAATGTGAAACTTAAATTTACACCAATATAGTTTATATAATGTGTTTTTTGTAAATGGAGATAACCAAAACAGGCATCCTCTTTAGTTAATATCGTGCTTCACTTTCTGCTGGGTTATTATTTCAGGAATTTAAGGGTCATAGCAGCTCCATTGTTCCTCCTATCAAGAGCTGTGAGCTGCAGCTGTACTAAGAATAAATACCACACTCTCGTTTATTTACAGATTTTTGTCCCGCTGAAATGCATTATTTAATAGCACGTTCTTCAGAGGCCTGTATTCGGCTCTTTCTTTGTGTGTGTGTTGGAGTGCGAAGGTAAAATAGCAGCCTGGCAAGAAACCTCTCCATCTCATTTGTCACTCGAAGCCTCTCCGTCTCTCTCAGTGTTTGTGTGCTTTCACTTGTGTGTAAGGAGATACAATGGAAACTTGACAATGCCCTGTTCCATCTCAGTTGTCACTGGTATGCCAGTTGTGAGGCTCTTCAAGTGGCTCTAGTTCTCCAAACAATGGGGAAACCTTCATTGTTGTGTGCAAATCCTGTGTGATTTAAGGGACACTTATTAATGTGTCCGCTTCTTTGTGTGTGTCTGTTGAAATGTGCTGTAGAGGCAGACTGTGTTGCTGTGTTTTGGAGTGAATATCCATGAGGTAGAGGAGTATGACTTGTCAGTTTGCTTTACACAACAGAATGCTGGTCACAGAGAAAGGGGAAGGAAACGAGCCAAACTAGAAAAACTGGTTGAATCGCTTTGCTCATCGTTACACAAGAAAAAGTCAGCAGGTTTTTATTAGTGTCACAGTGTTGCTCTGTGTTACTGATCTATGAAATTCCTCTTATCGTTTGCTTATCACGTCTTGCATTTGCGTATGCTGTTCCTTGGCTCTGGGAACGGTGCAGGTCTGTGTGTTGTGTGTACTTCAACTTGTTGAATAGCAGCACCCTGCCCTCTGCGAGCAGTGTTCAAGGTTCAGGAAGATAACGAGAGGTGAGTGGCTGACGCATAACTCGTGTTATGTTACCAAAGGCTCAGATCATATTACCGAAGACAGCAGGTTGGGTGAAACCATAGCTGGATTCAGAGCGCTGTGGCTCGCACAAACCAGGAACTGGGACTAACAGAGGAGTTTTAAAGAAGCTAAAGAAGCTAACAGTCGGCTTTCTGTTGTTTTGAGAGGAGCGTTACCATGGATAAGACGACACAACACTGTCTCCTGCTTGTGCTGTGTTTGTCGGGGCTTGTTCAACGCTCAGCTGCCTTGGTGTTTTGGACAGCCACAGTGGAGCTAAGGTATGTTAACAGCAACAATGTGACTGAGGACAAATACTGTGAGTGTGGGGTGTACGGTCGTAACTCTCCCCTGGAAAATGCCAAAGGCATAGTGACACTTCCCAAGGGAGACCCCAAAGGCTGCGGCCCAGAGGCCATCTACAACCGCAATTTCACCTCGCCACCCTGGATAGCTCTGGTTAAAAGGGGCAACTGCACCTTCGCTGAGAAGATAAATGCTGCCAAACGCCAAGGAGCAGTCGGTGTGGTCGTGTACAATGTGGACGGCAGTGGAAACAGCACAACTCACATGGCACACTCGGATGCAGATGATATTGTGGCGATCATGATTGGCAACACTCAGGGCATGGAGATTGTCAGGCTGGTGAAGAACGGGACAGATATTCAGATGATTATTGATGTGGGCAGCCCTCACGGACCCTGGATGGACACCTACTGGCTCTATTTTCTGTCCATTGCCTTCTTCATTGTTACGGCAGCCTCGATCGCCTACTTTGTGTTTATCTCTGCAAATCGCATCTACAATCTGAGTATGCACAGACGCTCTGAGAGGAGGCTGAAATCCGAGGCTAAGAAGGCAATTGGACGTCTGCAAGTGCGCACACTCAAAAGAGGGGACGAGGAAACTACTTCTGACTCCCACATGTGTGCCGTGTGCATTGAATCCTACAAGGCAGGCGACGTGGTGACGGTGCTAACGTGCGACCACATCTTCCATAAAGCCTGCATCGAGCCCTGGCTGCTGGAGAGGAGAACCTGTCCCATGTGTAAGTGCGACATCCTGAAGGCCCTCGGGGTTGAGGAGGAGACGAAAGATGACATTTCCACCGAATCACCACCAGAGGTCACTGTGATCACAGTGACAGGAGGAGAAGCCATTTATGAAGTCCCACTGACTGACCCAGCGAGCCCTGACCCAGAGAGACATCAGTATCGCTATGACAACAGGGCCTTCGAGGGAGACTCGGAGGCTGCGAGGGGATGAACAGCACCAATGGAAACAAAACAGCAACAAACCAGGACACAGTCAAATTCCCTGTGTGAAACAGACATTTTTCCTGGCGTACACTGAACCAGCAATAATGGAATCAAGCTATGGTGTTCTAATAGAACAGACAATGTTCATCTTGCAGTGAAGAAATGCTACAAATAATTTTCCAAAAATGGATGTAAAATGATAATGAAGCTTGTGTAATTAGCTTGGATGTTGTTGAACTTTCTCTGTGTCTGTCTTGGTGCAAGTTTGTACTTTCTGGGTGTGTTCATTAGAATAGAGAAGCGAGTAGTCGTGCAGTGACACCAGTGTCAAATTTCTGTTTTGCATAGTCAACACAGCAGCCTGATACCGGTCAGAGAGGTGGAGCAGGAAAACCAGTTGAATGTTTGTTTGAAAATGGGGCCAATTTTTTTTCCTAACAAAAAGCTTTATAGCTCAGAGTCTGACGGACCACTCATTGCCTTTTTAATTGAAATTAATTAATTTCTCTTAATCCAATTTATTTGAATGATTTGACCTTCTTTTTGTTCTTTTCAAACTGGAGCATGTTTATTCTGTTTCCGTCATGTTTTGTTAGGTTGTCAGGCTGGATGTGCAAACACGCCCTAATGAACACACCCTTAACTGGAAATGCAGCATAACACACATTGCACCAAGATGAGTAACTAAAAATCACCTGACAGGCCTGGGGATCTTTAGAAACATGTTTAAAAACAAATTTTCATGTTCTTTGTGATTTGTTGCCCAGAGTCATAAATACTAATGCGGTGATGTGGCAGAAGAACTGATGACGCGCTTCCAAACATGTGCTCATGACTGTTGGATTGAAGGAAATTAACTTAATGTGTACTAAACTTTGAATTTATTTAAAATGAGATTAGTTTACCAATCATGAAGTTGGATCTGTTAATGTAAAGATAAAATATGTGCAGTCTATTCCTGCACATATTTTAAACAGCTTTTTCTTAAACAGCTGATTTCCATTGACAAGCACAAATTGGTTTTGCCTCTGAATTATTCGAAATAGACTTTATTCAGCCCCTGTGGTCTACCTCTGAACTGTCACAGGGGTTCAATTTAGGAATGTGTTTTTAAGATTCTTGCAATTCCAAGATTATGTGTGTCCCTCGGTAAATGATAAACCTAAAGAACTGTTTCATTCCTTTTGTTTGCTGGTGGGGGATTTCCTGATTGTGGTACTCAATATATTTTTTCTATATTGAATCGTTTTCACTACTGTTATACAGATTCCAGGAGTCTTAAAATTGTTCTGTAAAAAATGAATTATTACTTTCTGTATTAAATCACATTGATGCTTATTAGAATGCAATAAATCCCTCAAAGTGAGGCCAACGTTAGAAGCATATGTGCTTGTAAGAATGCTGTTTCTGCATGTGTGAGACTATGTGAATGTGTGACGTGGGCTACTCTACATTAGACAGGCCTGTATGGTTAAGTAGCGTCTCACTTTCAGAGTTATGGTCTTGTTCCCAATGACAACTGGAGAGGAGGGAAACTGTAATTACCTCTGCACAGGTGGGAGCCGATACTCGCACACCTTGAGCCTGAGCTGGATAATCATCATACCACATAAGTAGAAGGGCCTGACCGAGCAGGCAGAGATATGCAGCTGAATGGTAATGAAATGGGAATGTTATTTTTTATTATCCTTTCAGTGTGTTTTAGAAGCACATCCACGGTAAAGTCCGTAATGGAATTGAATTTCTTTTGAATTTTCGGGACACATTTTCCGAGTCGGGCAGGACGGTCTTTGGGCTCGTGTGATTATATGTGGCTGATATTCTCAAAAATGAGCTTGTTCTCCAGAGCGGTGCTCCAAACCTTTCGGGCTTGTGACCTCTTAAATTAAAGTAAGGCCCGCATGTAACCCTTCAGTGCAGACTGTGGCTTCAGTGTGGACATGAATTGAGTGAGCAGATGACTCGTAGAAGTGATTTTTCTTCTCAGATTGTTTCATTTTTTGGAGCCCGGAGAGGTGAAAGTATCCAATATTTGATAAGAAAGCAGGATCAGAAAAAGATAAGATGAGAGAAAAAGGTCTCCAGGATGCTTAACATGTACTCATTTAACATGTTTACTCATATTCAAATGCTATATTTGACTTTTTTGAATATTCTGTGTCTCTGGGCATTACCTTGTTCTGATGCTCCTGTGATCAGAGGCTCCGAACCCAAATGGCACACTGCATAATTAAGCCATGCTCTGATGCTCTTTCAGTGTTTTTTTTAATGTTATAAATACCAATTTTAATTTTAACATCTTTTTTTCAACAATATCTGTATTCTTTTTCAAGAAATATATACATGCAGAAAATATAATTACAAGGATAGAATAGAATAGAATAGAATAGAATAGAATAGAATACACTAAGAAACAGGTTACTGCTCCTTCTTAAATCCAGGTATTTTACATAGATCATAAAAGGTCCCCAGACTTACTCATACTTTTTTTTGTTTGTCTTTATATTAGTATTAGTATATACACCGATCAGCCACAACATTATGACCACTGACAGGTGAAGTGAATACCATTGATCATGTTGGTACTATGTGGTGTTCTGCTGGAAAACCTTGGATTTTGGCATCCGTGTTGATGAGACTTAGACACCCAAATAAACATCATCCCAGAACAAGCACACTCCCTCTTGCAAATGGAAATCCCAAATGTCACTGGCCTACCCCCGCAGGAAAATGCACCCCACCACATGGGGAAACATGACAGTCGCCCAAGATGTTGATTTGACCTCCAAACTTCCTAGGCCCCATTCTGATCAAGCATCAACAGGATGCAGTGGAACAAGTTTGTTTGACAGAGGCCCCACTGCCAACGTCCTGATGCCAGACCCCATAGGACACCCTGAGAGGTCCTCTTGTTCATGCCCAATGGTTCAGAGCATTTTTGACCACATAAGGGAGACCAACACAATATTAGGCAGGTGGTCATAATGTTATGCCTGATCGGTGTATATATATATATTGATATACTTAGTGTTTGACATACTTAGTTGGTTGATGTCATAATTATCAAAAGAAGAAACTATTTTCTGCATTGATGGTACCCTTTATAATAGTTAACTCCAAATTGCTGGAAAGTTTTGGGACAGCATACACACCTCATGTCATAAGCGACTCAACAGTTACATAAGGCAGTTTAAGCCATTTATCAAAGTCCTGCCGCATGTAATCTTTAGAGTTTTACTAATCAGTCACATGCTTGTGGTTATTCTTATGAGCGGTGCGCTCCACTGTATTGCTGTCAAGCCTGGATGAACAGAATGTCATCTCCACCAGTTTTTCAGCCAGTAGTAGTTCTTCTTGATAAACTAAAGATATTTAGAACATTCATGAACTTTTGGAGGTATTGGTGTTTCATTTTCTAAAGCTGTGGGTAAAGCAGCTGAATGGCATCATTTTCCATGAGAATGCACTTCCTTGTTAAGAAATTCCTGCTCAATCCTGAAGTCTCTTTGGACTACTTATTAGGCATAATTTGAAAGTGGTTGGTCTGGAATGCTCACCTTCACTTTTACAAACAGCACAAGGGGTCGGCCCAGTTGCTGAATGTTGCATAGGTGCGCAACTACTGCTGCAAATGGGCTTGCTGAAAACTGGAAAAAGTATCTTATATGAGCATTTGTTGGCTAACCAGGGTTACGATGCTGAATTCAGTAGTGCACCATAGATGTTGATGCCAGCATGAGAAAGCCATCTAAAGTAGATGCTGTTTTATTGTCTTCTAGTATATTAAAAAATGCATAATTTCTTACACAAAAACAACAGAATACTACCTTTTCAGTCCATTTTTCTATTAGTGACTAGGTGTAAAAACCGGCCATAGAGTTCAGAAAACAGACAGGAGACACGTTTGATATATCTGACAGCATCAACACTGGATTTAGGAACACTTGAATCAGAAAATGTGCTTTTGAAGGGAAACTAGTTCTGTATCTTTCAGGCTGAAATGATTTTTCATCATGAGACTGACAAATAAGTCAAAATTAGCAACAAAACCTGAAAACGTGCTGTCTGTTCTGTTCCCTTAGAGGCTAATATGAATACATGAGTCCAATTAGAGGGTTTGAAAAACAGAAGCAGTGTTTCTGTGTTAAAGTCAAGTGATTTACACTCTACAACTGCTGCTCTTCTTCTCGAGGAAACACAATTAGTTGTTGGATTTGAAAAGTGTTAGAACAATCCACGTACGACTGATTTTGAACATTCCGCTATTGATTTTCAGAGTGGTTAAAAGACACTGTGAGCTCTCAAACACAAGCGTGGGTAATTGCCGAGCAGAGCAGAATGAGTAATCTGTTATTCAAATCCAAAGAATACCTTCTTTTAGATTTGACCATCTTTTGCACATTGAAGCAAAAGTTTGAGGTGTTTACTTGCACAGTTTCAGTCCTGTCAGACTGTCACGTAGGTGCTGTGCTCTGTGTGATGCTGCAGTTACATGTCAGTAGATTGGATGTAGACTTGAAGAGCTCTCAGTGTGGGGAGATGTGTTGACACATGTTTACTCAGGCTGTAAAGGAATCTGTGAATTTGAACCCAATGTGACTGTTTGAATAGGTGTTATCAGCTCCAAAAATATGGGCTAGTAGGGGTCTAAACCTGCAGTAGGTACAGGAGGATGCTTTAATAACACCTCAGAAACAACCTGATAACAGTCAAATTCAGTTTTTCATATTAAAGGTGTACAAAGGTGCCTTAAATTGTCTGGAATCGTAGGTCGGGATGAATGAGCATTTTTACTTTTGCTTTGAGTTATAATCTAATCTAATCTAACCTTTATTGATCCCCTTGGGGAAATTCCTTCTCTGCATTTGACCCTATTCAAAGTTAACCTTAACTATACATACCAGGAGCAGTGGGCTGCCACGGTGCAGCGCCCGGGGAGCAGTCAGGGGTTAAGGGCCTTCCTCAACGGCCCAACAGTGTCCGCAGTTGGGGTTTGATCCTCTGACCTTCTGATCAGTAGCCCAGGGGCTTAACCTGTTGCGCCACCACTGCCCGGTACTTTATATCCCACAACACTGACCATTTATGCAACATCCAACTATACCTTTTAGTACATTAAATGGTTATCGACACTCCACTTGGTAGGTGGCAGTAGAACACCTTTTGTGATTTTAACTTAGAAGAAGAACGTGTTTGCCTCCAATTTGAAGGTTGCAGCGTAAAAACCCAGGTATGCAACGCTGCAAGCAAACAGAGAAGATGACAGATTTCACTGCTGGCTGAAAACATTCAGCGATTGGTGTAAGGCTCAGCATAAATCTGGTTGCAAGACATTCAGACTTAGATAAACGGGTTGTAAAGCACTGGATTCCTGCATGAAATCCGAAAAGCAAAAAGCCTCATCCCAGAACTCAACAAAGTATTGGAGTCGTCTATTGCTGCTGCTAGTTTGGCTGTGTGTTCTGGAGACGATTTGTCTGCTGCAAAATATGTCCTCTTGGCAAAGCCTTCAGGCCCCGTCACCAGTCATCAGACAGCATTCAGCACATTGAAGTGCTGAGAGTCTCCAAAAGCATGCAGGCAACTTTGTAGAACAAGCAGAGAGTACTGCAGGGACCAGAATCACAACACCGATAACAAAATCAAACGCACCGAAGAGACGAGCAAAGGAAAAGAGAGACCAGTTGCTAGTCCTAAATTGTGAAATTTATAAAAAAGGCTGCAGAGCTGTGAGAGTGATGGTGCTAATGGACAAACAGGGTCAAAAGACTGTATAGGTTGTTTCTGCCATAAGTTGTGAAAAGGAAGTTTGGTTCTTATTGAAATACATTTGAAAACTAAAGTAAATTCTACCCAGAAATTAAATTGGTTCTTCACTCTTTTGTATAAAAAAAACCAGCATCTTATGTGTACATTTTTGTCATTATAGGTCAATACGTTGTAATGACTGGGTTGGGAAATTGTCTCTACGTGGCGTTCTTGTGTTTTGTTGATGCTGAATGCAATTCCTTTTAGCTTTGCTTAGCCAGACTATTCTGCATTACAGAATGGACAGTAGAAAGCTCTAAAATCCCCCTTTACATTACCTGACAAGCACCAGACAGCAGACAGATCCATTTTGTGCCAAACATAGTGGAACATTTTGCACCTCAAGAAACAAATCTTTCTATAAGGAGGTGGTGGAGACCAAAAATAGAGCTACTAGGTGGACACAAACATGACTCAAATGTAGTCTTGCTTGGCAGCCCAGGCATTTTGTAGTGCAGAATGGGCTGACTGCACCTCATTATCATTCTGCTATAGGGTAAAAAAAACAACATTCTGGCTTGTTTGTACTTCTTTAACCATTAACAATCGTATTGGGTGGAGCTAAGCGAAGGGTGCTACATCTGGTGAGTCAGACTATTTTCCATTGGAATCAGTCTAAAGCCATACAGTTTAATTTTCCGTAGTGGGAAGGCAGTGAAGTTAGCAGGTTAAAAAAGTATAATTTTCCAAAACAAGCAAACAAAACCACATCCTTGTCTACCAGAAACTGTATTCTGTTTTTGCCATATACCTTTTACCGGAAACGTAATTGTTGGCAGGATTAATGTACTTTTAATGGGAAACTCAAAGTGAATGAGTTGCCCTCAGAGACTGGGGTTTGCATTCTGAGTGCCAAATGCACTTTAGTTAAATTTAGAACAAGATAATAGTTTCAGTTAAAATCAATGTTGACTTTTTCATTTTTTTAAAACCTGCAGTGTTGAATTTTGTCCTCCCCCCTTCTGACAATAAGTACATAAACACTGTTGACATTTCCTTAAAACCTACGCTTCACCACTGATCTCTTTTTCTTTGGTAGACTGTAATCCTTCCACTGTTAGTTTTTATTATTTAGTTTTTATCTCGAGTAACAGAAACTTCTTGGACACTTCTTAGGTTTCTCCTCCATAAACTCCACCTTACTCCTAGCTGCTGTGATCTACTCCATTGCTACGATTGCTAGCGTCTTCAGCTCTGGCAAACCAATCACGTTAAACGCTATTGAGAGACTTACCTGGTAGGCTTAAGCAGCACTGAGGGAACTCAGCTGGCTTGAATGTAACAGGTGTTCATTTACATGTAAAAGTCTCCAGCTTTAACAAAGACTGTAATCTTCCCCGGTCTAATTGCTTTTCAGATGCTGAATAACAATACGAAACAATACCATGCTTTAGTGGCTATGAGCAGGTATTGTATTGCAAGTGCTGATATTAAAATGAATCCCTTTGCACATATGTTCTGTATGAATATTTTTGCAACTTGGCAGATTTATGTATCATATAAAAGATGACGTGTTTCATCGTTATGCTGAACTTTGTGTTGAAAAGAAAAGTCATTCTGGTATATTCAGTTTGTCACTGAACATTTTTGTCAGAAATCACTCTAAATGTAATTTGTAAAAGATACAAAAGTCATGCATGTAGCTGTTTCTCATCTCTTATTTTCTTCTTACTGTGACATAAAAAGAAATAAAATGTTTTGTCATTTCAGCAAATGTGCCAAAATAACTTTGTACTTAAGAAGAGAGCAAAGTAAGATTTAAAGTGAGGAGGTTGGGGTGGGTGGATGGATCAACAAAACATTATTATTGTAATCATTATAAGGAAGCTCCCCTGAGCAAAACAAAGTACTTATTTTAACCCAACCCACAATTTACCTTTAACCCTTTATTACTGACGGGAGCACCCGTGATCCCATTTACGTATCTATTTTTCAATGCTGGTAGAATTCCAACCAAATAAGATAAAGCAATCATTCTTTTTGCATATAAAACCTGAGGAGTTACACTTTCACATCACGCATCCAACGTGTCCCAGAGCGCTGTTTCCTTCCACTAATGTGTTTGCAAAAATCCAGTATAAAGCGCACGTAACAAAAACATTATAAGCGGGTGTTCACAGCGCTTCTTACGTTGGAATACACTTCATCACGTTGTGAGCATGAACTATGATGTGGTTCCAGATGCTCACCACACACTCCCTACACTCTCCCACAGCCCCACACACATATTTATGGAACTGCAAAAATTCGTGCCTCTGTGTGTGTTATCATGGACAGGAATTGTCACAAGTCCTATCACAGCTCCACTCGAGTAAAATTCGACTTTGAACTTTGATTGCACCATTGATGTATATAGTGTGTACATGAGTATACAGTGTATATAGTGTGTACATGCCATATATATATAGGTACTTTGATGTACATGTTGTCTTTATGCAAATTGGTTCTTTCTGTATATAGTTATGTCTGATTGTATATGTATTTTGATTTTTTTTTAAAAATGATTTCACAGTTATAACGATTTTCATTTTTTTAATGGTTTATTGCACTTTTTAAAAGCAATTTAGTTAGTTAGTCTGGACATAAGTCTATACGTATTATTATATGTGGGATATAAGGGTTTTATTGATGTATAGCAAATTAAAATGCTCCAAAACAATGGCACTACAGCATGTAAAAATGTAAAGATATGCTCTGGCGGACTTGTTCCATGGTAGGTCATATAAGGGGTTAACTCAACCAAGTTGTTTGTGCCTAATCAAGCCTTAACCACAAACAAATGATACTGCCCTGTTAATAGTGGTGTCAAATCAATGGTGTTGTTCTACACAGCTCGGATAAACAGTGTATTTTGTCATCTAAGTCAGAGGACTTGTTCTCATATCTTATTTTCTTGTGATCCTGAAATGAGTTTGTGTGACTGTGACACAACAAGAAACAATGCAATCATAACAAAATGGTTCTTGACAGTTTGTCATGTCGAGTTTACAATGTAATGATGAAATATTTGTTATGAGATCTCCAGAAAATGAGCTGACATTTTGAAACACATGAAACACAAACAGAGAGAGTCTCATGATCTCACGGAAATGAAACAGCAGCCTCAGCCTGGACCGTTCTACCGCTCCATCCGTCCTTTCTTTCTGTCACATTCCCATTCCCCCAAGCTCCTGCATTTCTTTAACACTTAGCAGTCATTGCTATTCTCCATTCGTCTACCACATTCCCTCAGATTTTCCCACCAATCCTAGTCACTTGACTCCCACATCCACCTGCTCACCTATTACTCATTCTCCCCTGTCAGTATTTACACAAGCCCAGTTCAGCCCAGCCTCACGACCAAATGTGTAATAGCTACGTTGGTCCACAGCAACAAAACATATTATTTTCAAAAATAAGGCTGTAAAATTGTGAGATGCTTGTGTTTTGTCAGGGGCTGTTTTTGTGTCTGGATTCGCACCCAAGCAACCCAGAAAATAACCAGTTAGCATTCACATGGGTGTATTTTCATCTAAACCATTATTTTCTCCTAACCAAGTAGTTTTGTAGTGTAAAACCAAAGCAAACAGCCACTGAAAAGCATTTGCACAGGTGTATTTTAAACTAAACCACGCATTTTCCTGAACCTAACCAAATAGTTTGGTGCCTGAATTCAACCACGTTTTTACTGTATGTAGCAACAGCAAACAAACAAAAGTAAATAGCGACTAAAAACACAACAAACTATAAAAATAATAAATAGAGAAACAATAGTCCTACATAGGACTTGAACTCAAAGGTGAAGTTCGAGTTTTTGTTACGGCCAACCAGAGCCGGCTCGCCCATTAGGCAATATAGGCAAATGCTAAGGGCGCCGTGGCCTCCAGGGGGCGCCACACAATCGGGAAAAATTTCACCTTCAATATAATCATATTAAAACTAGTTATTACTATTAACTCTTAAAATGGAAAAGCTCACATTGATTCAAATGTAAAGCAATGCCCAATTAATATTACTACAATACAATGCTATTTGATTTCTTTTGTAAGCGTATGTAAATGACCGATGGAGGGGGGCGCCATATAAAATCTCGCCTAGGGCACCACATTGGGTCGGGCCGGCTCTGCCATAAAGGTTGTGTAAAAGGAGCTCACCTCCCCTCTGTGTAACTGCTAACTGTGGCCTTCATGTTGATGAACTCTGCAGCATCTGTGGCTAGCTACCCGAGGCTCATGCTAATGCTAAGCTAGGATTTTTAGATGCTAACACATGAGCTGAGTGTCTGTCAACAGGACCAGCAGGACTCTGATTACAGGCTTCCAGCAAGATTCAAACTAAAGTGATCATGCGCATAGGCAACGCTCTGCTCTGACTACAAATACTTCCAGAG
>OMNN01100550.1:8524-32395 GCA_900302755.1 Chromis chromis | reverse complement strand
CCTAAAGGGACATTGAAGGAATTTATTTTTTCAAATGTAGTTTCGCGTGCGCACGAGAAACTACATTTGAAAAAATAAATTCCTTCAATGTCCCTTTAGGGGCTCCATAGGCAGAAGACAAGTGAGATCTGAAATTGTATTGTTGCTATGCTGTAGTACCTGGATGTGCCACCAGGAGGAGCCTCTCACTGTTCAATGGAATTACATGAGAGTTACAGGTGTGTTTGCTAACTGCCCATAAAGGTTGTGTAAAAGGAGCTCACCTCCCCTCTGTGTAACTGCTAACTGTGGCCGTCATGTTGAGGAACTCTGCAGCATCAAGTTGTAAAAAGGCAGCTGTCTGGTTAAGCTAGCCACCCGAGGCTCATGCTAATGCTAAGCTAGGATTTTTAGATGCTAACACATGAGCTGAGTGTCTGTCAACAGGACCAGCAGGACTCTGATTACAGGCTTCCAGCAAGATTCAAACTAAAGTGATCATGCGCATAGGCAACGCTCTGCTCTGACTACAAATACTTCCAGAGACAGACAGCTGCTCAGCTTTAACAGATGTCCACGACCACTGTCGCAGCAACTGTAGACAAACATCTGTTTCCAGCAGCTGGAGTAACATTAACAATGGTGAACAAGTCACTCCATCGTGTAGATCAGCTATGAGAATTATTCTGATATCAAACTGAGATTATGGTATGTGGTTTCCTAGAGAGAGCTGATGGTGTTAGGATATGATGGAGATGAAAAATAAGGTGACAACAAATCTAATTATAAACCATCCATTTAGTTGTTAGGCAGGTTTTTTATTATTACTTACCTTCCTGTAGTTATGATTCTTCTTCACAGTGCTTTTTTCATTAAAGCAGATTGGTAAAAGTATAGATCTGTAGAAAGGGGATTGTCTACTCCATTTTTTTGCCAACTGTTGGAGTGGACATCCGGCTTGTGCATGTGGGTCCTTTAGAAGGACTCACACTATGTCTACATTAAGCCACAAAGTCATTTCTTCTAATACGTCTGTAGATAATAAAACCGGTAACTATCAGCTTCACACAAGCAGGCCAGCCACAAAAAAACAACCAAAGAAGAAAAAAAAGTTACCATTTCTGATCTCCTGTCATTCCAACGTATTCAGTGAGAAAAACATTTGTTATGGCTTCAACACAGACCAACCAGACAACCATTTTGACCCCTGAAGACCGAGGATATGCTTTTTGAAGTTTCTACCGGGAAAAAAAACATCCTCAGTTTCAGTCAGCTCTACAACTGTAGGGCCAAAATAAATAACCTCTGTGGAGACATCTGGGATAACTTTGAAACACAGTATATCTCCTTGGCCCCGTCACACAGAGAGATTCTAAATTTTTTATCAAAAACTGACATTTTGTTTTCACCTAATGAAAACTATGAAGAGCTGTGTCAGACTCACACACCTGGGAGGCAGTCCTGGAAAAGCTAATTTAAGTCTGAACGGAGGGTCAAACCAAAGAGACAAAGGTAAAAACATGAGTTTACCCGACTTGGTGGAGACATCATCACAACCAAGAGTAGTCACAGTTTTCTGAAACTCCTAGATCTGATCGGCCTCAGTAGCTGCCTTTTTTAAACTCTATTTATTGGCCTTTTTTTTTTTTTACTTTTGGGCATCCCTCACAGTGTTTTACGAAGAAAGTGGGACCATTAAACAAATGAACTGTTGATTATGTTTGTGCTAGTGTAATGGTTAAGACTTAATGTTGCTCCAGTAATAATTACCCCTGAGAAGAAGAACGTTTTCTAATCTTCAAAGAACTGCCGGAGTAAAACAATAATCAAAGTGAAATATCCTGGCAAATGCAGTTATTAAAAGTTATAATAGGAAACCCAGTTAGTGAGCAATACCCACAGTACAAAGCAGTGGATTTAATTTAGCACCGAGGCGATCCTGGAAGTCCTTGGAACTTTGTGGAGCCAAATATAATGTTGTGAAGGTTTTTTGAAAATAGCCTTGTTTAAGTTTCTTTCATCAAAAAAAAAGAAAAGAAATTGCATCCAAATTCTCAGCTCAGCTCTCCAAACCTCTCTGATCAGTATCAAGTTTCCTCATTAAGGATTTCTCGAGATCATTTCAACCAGTCCTGTTGCAAAAACTAACTGTTTTAATCATCTAGTCATTTAGTCATCAGGATACATACAAGCTGCACACAAGTGATGTACAAAAACTTAATGATTAAGTTACTCAACACATACGCCTATGACTCTCTCACTGTGTCATTCTGCATACTAATACCTGTTAAGTGTGTGTAGCTTTAAGTGACATACATATGCACTAGCAATATGGTACATTCAGTACTATACCATGTGGGTAGAATGTATTCATTTCAGCACAGAATAAAATCGAAAGTCGCCCACATGCTGCAAACTTCATTCAATTCTTAGACAGAATTACTAACTTAGATGTTCTGTTGCTCCAGAAAGGATTCAGACACCTTCACTTCTGCACACTATTAGGTTGTATATGTCATTTTAAATTGATCAAATTGGCAATTTTCCATCAATTTACACTGAATAACTCAACATGCTTTTAGAAATGTTTGCAAATGTAAAAATCATAAACTGAAATCTCTCGTTTATATATATATACATATATATATATAAAGTATTCAGACCCATAATTCAACACATTATGCAAGCACCTTTGGCAGCAGTTCAAGTCTTCTTGGAAAAGCCCCCATAGGCCTGCTCACATACATTTGGGCAGTTAAATTCATTCCTCTTGTCAGACCCTCTCAAGTTTCATCAGTTTGGATAGGAAGTGTTTGTGAACTGCCATTTTCAGGCCTCTCCACAAATGTTCTGTGGGATTTAAGTCTGGGCTTTGGCCATTTACTCTGAGTCATTGTTATGCTGAAAGATTAACCAGTGCCCTAGTCTCATATAGGTGCACTCTGGAGCAGGTTTTCTTCAGGGACCTCTGTGTATTTGGCTACAGTCATCCTTTTGTTAGTTCTGACTAGTCACTGGGTGTGTTTCTGCTGATGGAAAACACACCCAGTGCATGATGCTGCCACCACCATGCTTCGCTATAGGGATGGCATTAGCAAGTGATGAGCACTGCTGAGTGTTCTACAACACTACAACATAGCATGTCCAGAATAAACTTCTTGATGCAGACAGGTTAAGATGATCCACTTCAGGTAAAAAAAAAAAAAAAAGAAAAAGAAAAAAGGAGGCACCAGGATGTTGCAGATTGATTTCTGAATGGTCTTGAACCTTGGCGAGTGTCCTGCAAGCATTGGCCCATTAGATGATCTTGTGTACAAATTTGATTTGATTTTGGCATGAAAATAGCACCAGGGGGAAAGTGTCCACATTGGAAAGGCATCATCCTCTGGAGGAAAGGTACAATTAAAGGCAATCTGTTCAACTGGTTTAATTATGTATTAGGAAAAAGCAGAACATTTTGGTAGTTGGAAATATCAGAACTAAGCAAAAATATTAAATCAAACCTACTGTAATCATTAATACCAGCAGTAAATATAATGGAGGCCTATATGTTTTTGAGCTAACTTGTTGTAGACCAAATATCCTGGATTAAATTTATACATTTTGATTTTGATGGCGATCTTGCTAGTAGTTAACAAGATACTTATGATCAGTGGCTAGTTGGGGAAAAAAGTGCCTAACACTGTGCTATTGGGCTAGAAATGAGGAAGTTAAGGTCTTAGTCTAGCAGTCTGTTAGCCAGCCATAAACCAAAAACAACAATAATATCTAAAAAAAAACGAATCAAAAAGGTAAGTATACTTGAGAAATTTCAAGCATGTGTAAAATTGTAGAAAGTTGAAAAAGTTTTACCAAGCTAATAGAGGGAAATATGTGAACCAATATGTGATCCAATACAACAGTGAATTCTAATGCTGTCAGGGAAGTTACCCTGTAAAGTTCAATCAAATCAATTGTTGTAATGTCACACAGGAGGCTACCGATGTCATCGGTATAATGATTGCCTCACATACACCAGTCCCTAGTATGGGTATTAGATTTAAAAAGCCCATTGTGTGTTTTTGTTTTTTGTTTTTCTTAAAGTGTGTTATATTTTTTTTTAAATTGTGTGAATGTAAAAGCTCTGAAAGCTTACAAAGCCCATGTCCGCGGCACAGAGACTTATTCTCTCTCACGGAAAACACTGCTCCTTACCTGCCTGATAAACCGTTACGCCTCTAGGCTGTGACACATTTGCATAACGCCTGCCTAGAGGCTAGTTTGGCCATATCCTCAAACAAAGAGTAAGCAGCTTCCTCACAGTCTTTATTTACACACTAGAACCACCTCTGCTAAAGCTACATCTCTCTGCTTGCACTACATAGATCTGGGGTTACAGTAGATAACCAATGCCAATCCAATCAGAGGACGTTGGGCTTTTCAAGAGAACACTGGAGGTAAACTGAGCATTTCAGAACATTAAAGCATGTAAACATATTCTAGTAGACCCCGAAAATAGAGCTATAAATCTGTAAATGAGCATAATACAGGCTCTTCTAACACAAGGTCAACAAAAAAGTTCACCTGACAATGTGATGGGGCTGCTTGAAAAATCAGAGGATCACCAGTAGGATTCATCTTCATGGGGCCATTGATGTCTGGACAAGATGTTGTGGCAATCCATCCAAAAGCTGTTTCAATGATTCAGTCCTGACAATAAAGGGCTGAAAATGAATCAGGGATAAATGCCTAATTCTGGTGTGGAAACTTTAGAAACTGTCATTTAATTCTCAAAGAATACCGAAAGGGGAAACATATATCTCTCAGCCTTTATAGAGACATCTAAGTGAAATGTGACAGAAGAGGATGGTGCTCAAAGCAACATCTCTGAAGTGTTCAGCCTTGCAGCACTGAAAAAAAAGATACCTCATGTCAAAGCTGCACTTGTCAAGGAAGTTGTCAGAGGAATTTGGGGGGTCAGACTGTTTGATTTAATAGTGCCGAAGAATCGGTGGGCTGTGACCATCTTATAGTCACGGTCACAGATTGTGGGGACAGATAACTTTCATTCAAATCAGTAATTCAACAGTCTTTCTACTGACATCTTAACAGAGTTTAAAGGAGTTTTTGACTCAGAAAGAGAGAGCATCATACTTCAGTGAAACAAGCAGGACTTTGAAGGCAAAAGAAGAATGAACTAGGTTTGATTCTCACTGCTTTCTGTGTTGCTTTTTCCCCTTATGTTCAGCTGGGCTTCATTCTGACATATTGACATGGACATGCAAATTCATAAAAGTGAACCTATGAGGCCCAAGTTTTCACTGGTTCACACAAGTAAAAACTTTTAATGCGATATTTTCCAAAATACCTTGTTTAAAAAACACTTACATTGATATAAAAGCTCAAATTCATTACAAGATGTAATCAAAAGGTTTTAAGACTGATCGTGGTGCACAGGCACAGACGGTGTCATGATCATGCATGTGCTAGCAGTAGCTGAACAGCAGGACCTGTGTTACATGTGCTTTTGTGACCACTGGTGTCTTCCCACGTCTAATTCTTCCATGGACCACAAACTAGAGCAGCACATCCCATTCTGTGTCAGTCAGAAGGCTACATGATCCAACCTTTATGTTGAGCAGGGATGGGCAACTCCGGTCCTCGAGGGCCCCTATCCTGCATGTTTTAGATGTCTCCCTCTTCCAACACACCTGATTCAAATGATCAGGATCGTTATCAGGCTTCTGCAGAGCTTGATGATGAGCTGATCATTTAAATCAGGTGTGTTGGAAGAGGGACACATCTAAAACATGCAGGATAGTGGCTCTCTAGAACCAGGGTTGCCTACCCCTGCTTTAGTACTTCACTTAAGAAGTAAAGGTCTTGTTTTGTTACTGATTTTGAAGAAGACAAAAAAGCTTATCAATAACAGTCATTTGAATAAATGTAATTAGTTACTTTCCACGCCGAGAGGAGGAAGTTAGCTGTGTCACATTAAAGTCAGTGATTTAAGCTGTGAAGCCAGGGAGGCTGTTGTGTTTTTCCTAAGTTCTATTGTATTCCTTTAGTTTGTTATCACCAAAATCTATAAACTTTGAAGATGACTCACAGCCAACTTCCTCTCTGTCATTCCTTAGTTTTGATTTGATGGCATCTGTTAAGGAATTGGCAGTGGAACAATAACATCTGTTGCACTCATGACTAGAGAAGTATTGTAGAGCAAGATTTATATAACTAGGAGTGAGAACATTTTTACCTATGCATCAGGATTTGTGTAGCAGTTTATAAAATGATTTTTTTTCCAGAAACCCAATATAGTAGAAGTAAAGCAGATGCCACAAATAAGTGTTTCCAAAAGCAAAATTGCACTGCAAGCAGCAAATTGTCAGTATATTTTCACTTTTCTGTTGCAGTACAATGCAGCTGAAATAAATGTTAAAGACAATAATAATTTTCCAATGAAACTGTTAATCCCTGAATAAAACCTTACAGGATCTCACTGAAATATTTATCAAAAACACTGAAACAGTATTAATCCCTGACTCATCAAAAACATAACAAATGAAGTATGAACAACTCTGTCAAGTAACTTATTAGCATCAGAACCACAGTGTATGGTTGGCAAAAAGCTTCCTTTGAGAGGTCAACTGAGCTGTAATTAATTTCTACAGAACAGCATCTGAAAAATAATTTGAGATAAATTGTTCTTTTCCCATTTCTGATTAAAGACAGTATTCTGACTTAAATCTCACAGTTGGAAAAATGTATCTCAACATATTTATTTGGTGGTCTTAATCCTCTTCCAAACATTATAAATTGCGTGTAAACATCACTCATGGCAGATCAATAATGATGTACTGTTACACCAAAAAACAAAACTGAAGACTGCCTACCACAAGGTAAAGTGCATTAGTGACAAAAGTGCTTAAAATACTGAATAATGTGTCAGACCCTATGCAGGTGATACCTGCTAATATCTGGTCTATGAGGGGGCACCTTAGTCCTTGTTTAAACTATGTCCATTTCAAAGTAGTTGCTGGACAAAATGCAGTCAAACTCGGAGCGAAAATCGGGATAAGAACTGTAGGTGCACGGTATTTCCAAGGTAGCTCCACAAGTATGTGCAACAGGCCTTCTGCTGAGCCCCGTTTCAGTACTGAAGGACACCATAATTTTGTCAACACAGATAACAGAGGAGCCTGTGCAGAAACACAGGATTTTTTCAGCTTTGGCTTGGTCAGCACTTTTCACATAAAGCTGGAGGTAGTTGAAGGCGTTCTGTTCTCTCTGAGACAGCACCACCTTTGTAGGTTCAAGAAGGTGCAGCACTCTTTTGCCTGTGGCTTTCTTTGACTCATACAAAGACAACACATCTTTCTTGTCTGGCAAATTTAATTTAACATGTGTCATGGGAGAGGCGAAACAATCTATTATATATTTTGGCTCTTGCAAAATGGCTTTATGAGCCACTGTTTCAATGATGGGCTGAAAGTTCTTCTCATCTGGGAGGACATGGGAACCCATCCTTGTAAAAAGATCAAGCAAGTCTGCTTCATCATCTTCCTCCATTGTGCCCTGGATAGCCCTCTCAACAGCTGATCTCTCAACGGTGGGGATGTAGTTTAAAAACGATGACATCAGAATGTTATTATCAACTGAGTCGATTCCATGAATGCAGGCTATAATGAAGGCCTTTGATAACCTCACTGGCATGACACCATGGTCAAGCAAGCCTTTCACCCAGATCCGCCCAACAGCCTGCCAGTCAGCCTTTTTGAAGTCTGGCCTTAGTTGTGGAACTCTCTCTGTTTCGCCCTCAGCCTGTTCAAGAAATGATGCCCAAAATGCAGTGTAAACCTCCCTAGATACTCCAGCATCATCTACAGCGTTTTCATTGACAAGGTCCATTTTAAGAGTCACATTCATTATGCTATCATCCATGAATACAGCCATCAGATCTTCAACAACCTTTACCCTGCGAATATACACATAGCGAGGGCTTTCATGATTTCCTGAACTGGAAGGCGATGTCAACGCAGAATCTTGGCTGCTGGAATGTAAGGGCAAATCCCAATCAACCAGATGCAGTCCACCGGCCTAAAAAGTAACAGAATCACACAAAGGAACAAGCAGTCAGTATATAACACAGGGGCAAAATGCCAAACTCTTGATGTTCATGTAAGTTCAAAAATATTTTTAGATTCTATGCTTCCTACTATCAAAATGCCCAGCACACAGACTTAATATTCACAGGTCAATTCATTCAACATTTTTGCACAGTATAAGATTTAGTTTGCTTATAAAAAAAGTCTTGTACCACAAGTTTGAATAATTACAGTAACCAAAAACTACAACTTTTAATAAAATTTTGAAACAGTTTTAAAGACTGATTAATAAAAGAGAACGTAATTTTCTGATGATGGCCTTGAGGATTTTTGACAACTGAAAATATTATTTTAACATCCAGAAAGACTAGCTACAATGCATCCAGAAGGTAGAATTCTAAAGAATTCCACCATAAAACACATGTACAGTAATGTTAATTCATACAATAGTTCAAAAGATGCATATGGGGTTATTTGTGCTGTTGCATTTACCTGAGCAGATTGCGATGCTTCCTCATGCGTGGACTGGACATGAGATGTAGAAAGGCCAACGGCTGAAGATGATGGGAGTTCTAAGCCCTGCATAGGCACTACACCCAGATGGGTGCTCTAAAGGATGAATTAAATGTACAATATTAATTCACAGCAGATATTATTATTCTGCATGTCCTTAATATGATTACATACTGTCATAATTACTGGAATTACTTGTTTTTCTTTAAATATGTAAATTAGTTAATCTTTCAGTTTAAATCAGAAACACTCTGCAATATCAGAGACAGAAACATGTAACAAAAAACAAGCAACTGGCAAAAAACCTAGCACATAACAACTTTGTAACACACCAGTAGTTTTGGTTGTTTGATTTGTGTGAAAAATCAAGAGCAAACAGTTTTTTTCAAAGTAATAATACAAACCTGGCTTTTTGAATAAATAAATAAAACTCACTGACATAAAACTAGTGTCACGTTTGCTTTGCTGAGTATGTCTAAGTACAAGCAAAAATATTTACTTTGTTTCTTTCAAAATCTTTGACTAATACCTCATCAGCACCCACTACTCACAGCTTACCTGTGTAAGCTCTTCCACACTGGCATAATTCAAGGTTATCACAACTGTATCTCCTTCATCTCCTCCACTGACACCATCTTCTGGATCCCATACAAGCGTATCTGCCTCCTCTTGTATTTGAACATCATGAACAGTTTCATGATTGACATGCTCACAGTCACTTTGTGAAGCCTCATCAGGAGCTACACTGGTCAGATCAACAAATTCGAAGAAGGAACCAGGAACATCATCTGAAGGCTGAAGCTGATCTGAAATTGTGCCACTGTAATTACTACCACCATCATCCCTTGCGCTGATGTCCTGCTGCTGGTCAGTGCAAGTGTTCTTCATGTTGGTTGGGGTTGAATGAAATAGATCAGATGTTCCTGCAAACCCTGCTCTGCGCTTTGTGGGTCTTGGTTGCCTCTGGAAACACAGACTCTGAAAAAAACAAACAAACTAAAATTAAAAAGGGGAAAAACACTAATATGGCATATGGGCCGCAAACATGTAAACTGCCAAAGAAGTTGAGCGAATACTTCAGGATTACCAGCAACACAACATGTCTGAAAACACCACCCACCAACTAGTCAGGAGCATGGCCAAATGTTCTGAGGGTTGCATGTTGGTTTGAGGGTCCTTGCAGTGTTTAATACTTTGTTAGTCAAAATCAACATTCCACACATGGGTAACAGGGTATGCTTCAGCAAGTGAATAAAAAATAATAAAAATAAATGTTCATCACATTCAGCTTTCAGGATCGTGTTGTAATGACAGTGCAACAAAAGATTTTTCAGAATAAACATCAATTTTCAGGAAAACTACATCTTCAAGAGGTTGTGGATTAGATTAAAAATCTCTGAGACACAATATTGACACACATTGAGACCACTCTTCATATCTGTCCCTGACATAATTGTGGTCTAAATATTAAAAATATTTCACTGATGGCCACATACCTGGTTGCTAATGTCACTGTCAGACGAATGTCCCTGCTCTGTGATATCTGTAGTCAAACAATCTGTGTCCATGTAAGATCCATGTTCAGCCAGTTGTGCTGTACCCATGATATTGACAGATAAGCGGCCTTCACTGCATTCATCCTCTCGAAATGAGGAAAGATCTGAAGATGCTTCTTCTTTTGTGCAGATATAAAATCTAAGCAGCTTCAGTTTGGTTTGATCATAGAGTTTGCCGACTGTGTCTCCAAAAGGTATCTTGTATCTTTTAAAATCGCAAACATCAAAGGTAAAGTCTTCAGCTCGCCCTTTTGGTGAATGTCCATTAGGGAAAAAAAGCTTCTTTCCAATATCTAAGATCTGAGCAACAGTTGTTGTTTTTTCAACTGTCGCATGTCTTGTTCCTCCACCATTTTTGGTCCTCACCTGATGATAGTCATTGCCACTAAAATGAAGCCACCCAATTTCAATTTTCCTGGAGGTCTTTTCTGCTGAATTATTTCTCTGTCTTGCCATGCTATCACCTTGCATGTGGAAGATTGCAGGAGTGGAATGTATTCCTTTTGACTTTGATTTCATTTTTCTTGCACCTATTTTGTCTCGTAGTGTCTGTAAAAGCGTCTCTTTATCAGTGCTGCACGATGCTTGTTGACAGAATGAGTGAACAGCAAGTCTGTCACCATATGAAGCAAGATATCTGGACATCTGTTCATCTGCCATGATGGATAGCACTGCCTTGTCAATCTGTAAACAGGAAATAAGGAATGTATAGATCACCTTTAAAGAGGCAATGGCATGACCTCTTAAAATACATCAAGTTTTAAGCCCTGGAACATAACTGTTCAACAGTCTTCTGCTAATGAGTAAAAAAAAAAAATACCACTGCAACAATATTGTGAGCGTAGCTAGATACAGAAAATTGACATTGTGTACCAAACAAAATAATGTTTTTAAGGTTATTTAATAGAATACAACTCATGCTTGCTTTTTCTATAATTAAATGATGCTTCAATTTTAATGGTCTGGCAATAGCAGCAAATTCATTTAATGAAAATTGAGGTGTTAATGTTAAAGCTGCAGCAACAGACAGTAGCCGTTAGGATATGTTGGTTTATTAAATGCTCTCCATTATAGCCTCTCTTATTTTTTGTTTGATTCTCCCTTTCACTGGGTTGTAATAAGGGTGTTTGCTCATTACCAGTTCCAATGAGTGGTCAATAGCTTACTTATACTCTGTTTGTGCCAAGTTTAATTGTTAGCGATCTCTTGGATGAGTGAGATCCAAACCCACCTATAATGTAAGGTTAAACAGCTGCCCAATATCTGCATTTGAAGCAGTATCTGACGTATTTATGATGCTACAATAAGAATCAGAACAACTCTAGTAAATACTGTACCAAAAAGAGGCTTAGTGCTTATCAAATAATACCAGCGTGTAATCGTGGCAACAGCTAGTGTAACATCGCTTGATTAATTTCGTTCTCTTTACTGCTGCTATGCTGCTACGTTACGTTTTGTTATTTTTACTTTTCTGCTCACCTTTTCTGTATGCATGCGCATAATAACCTCCTCTGGGACCTCTCTTGAACGAAGCAATTGTTTCAAATCGTCCTCCATGACTTCTCATGTTAGAATCAATACGGAAATGAATGGTGTAATCCTTTGCGAGATCAACTTGCTTTGCGAGATCTCACAAAAGTTTTGCGAGATCTCGCAATCATCATCATTATTTTTCTTTTTTCCCGCCATCATTTAAATTTTATTTCCATTTTTATTTTTTTCCACGCGTGTCCCTTCCGGGGCTCCGTAGTTTGATGATCATTTACTCAAATAATTAAATTTTGCTGTGAACACAACTACATTTACAAACAAATAATTCAGACCAAAACACTTACTGAGTATGATTCTTGTTGTCATGTTGCTATATCTGTAAACAACTGTGGAAGTGATGAGTCCATTGTTCTCCACCTTCTTCTCCTCAGTTCCACAGTAGTAGAGGCCCTCATCAGAATCAGTGACATTCATGATCAGCAGGTCCAAGGAATTAGAAGAAGAATTCCACAAAAAATCATAATGAGGAGGTTTTGGATTTGCTGCACCTTCCCACAGATCATGACTTTTTAGAACAAGAGAAGGTTGGTTCTCATGGGAACAGTTCCGGAGCCACACAATATAACCTCCATTTGAAACTCTGCAGTCACAGTAGAGTGTGATGTTGTCTCCAGGTCTGGCTGTCACCTCCAACACTGATCCAGAAATCAAATTTTGCCTGCAGGAAACAATTCCTAGAGAACAAATACAATTAGAGAACCAGGTTACTGCTCAGCAGAACAGCAGCACTCAAACTGCAACAATAAAATAAGTTTCAAAATGGAAAATTGCCATTAAATGTAAAAAAGACCAAAAACAACAACAAAAAAACATTCAGAATTACCTGAGAAAACAACCAGGAGAACATGCAGTCCGTCCATGTGTAACAAGCTGAAAGACAGCTTCACAGGTCTTACTCACGGATGTTGTGATCTATTTACACTTTTCCATTAATGGTAAAGTAGCTGGTGATTGGCTAGTTGAATGGAACATTTTCTTCTGTGGTTTTTACTTTGAGTGCAGTGATCAAAGAGCAGTGTCATGATTTTTGCACTGATGTAAACATTAAACTAGATTTCATCAGAAGAAACGTGATGATAAAATCAACCACACAAACTCCAACTGAGTAGTTTGGGACTGGGCGCAGTAAACTTTTTCTTTGGACTCACAGTTACAGACATAAATGTTGTGATGCATTGAAACCATAGCGAGATTAAAACCTGTCAATAAAGTAAAACTATGGGATATAAGCATGTTCGAAAGAGACAAAAATTGGACACTGATGTTGTCAAAAGATCGTCACAATATTAAAAGTATTGTACATAGTTGTACAGTATAGCTTATAGCTTGAGTCTACGCATATCTGTGTATATTCATGCCTGGCCAGCGACACTGTGTAGTTTACAAAAAGACTAACAGTGAGACAAAAGTTTGCCTCTGAATGAGAACAAGATACATGTATAATAAATAAAATGTGAATTATTAATGTGGATTATTTCTTTTCTTTTTTTTCCCCTCATCTTGGTGTTATACATGCTAACATTTTCTTGGCATGGCAGGCTGCTCAAAACTAAGACAACATGATAATTCTTTAATATAATTTATATTCAGCAGCTGCAGTGAGTCTAGAGCTAAGCTTGCACAATCTCCACTAGGGGTCAGGAGAACTTTCTCTGGAAGTGGATTTTGTTAGAGCTCAGAGATTACAGCATCAACACTGCTTAACAGTTTTCAAATACTCGCAAATTTAGTAAAATGTGTCCATTTGAATGCATACAAATTGTGTTTTTTGTTTTCCATCCATCCACTATCTATACACCACTTAATCCTCTGTAGGGTCATGGGGGTGTCTGGAGCCTATCCCAGTTGACTCAGGGCGAAGGCAGAGGACACCCTGGACAAGTCCCCAGTCTATCAGACAACCAAGCAAACTCATATTCACACCTACGGACAATTTAGAATCACCAATTAACCTCAGCATGTCTTTGGACTGTGGGAGGAAGCACCCAGTGAGAACACACACAGGCACAGGGAGAACTCCACACAGAAAGATCCCCGGCCCCGGGATGCGAACCAGGGATTTTCCAGCTGTGAGGCAACAGTGCTAACCACCAAGCCACTGTGCAGCCCAGAGGTTTTTATTTTGTTTAACTAACTAAACTTTTAAAAATCCACAAGATATTTGTTGCTCAGATACAATGACAGCATGGTTTATTTTTATTTTTACCTTCCTATTTGTGTATGGAACCAGATTTCAGTCACGTGCGCTCACTATACAAACATCTACAGAGTGCAAAGGCTGGAGGCTGCAGATCAGCTTAAAATATGGCTTTGTTGTGTATGCTTCAACATAACACATAACTTACAGTAAACCTTGACCAGGAATTCTTCTTCTGTCTGTGTGTGAAGCGGTTTGTTTGTGTCCTTCTGAAGTTTAATCTTTGTTCTCAGCGTGTATGACGCACTATGGACAGTGAAACTGTGCACTAATCTCCAGGTTCAATCTGTCTGCATGTTAAACTCTGCAGTTGTATGAGGGGCTGTTTGTGGTTTTCCTGTGAGTTTCACTCATCACAAGGCTGAGGTTGGTTTTACTGTTAACTTTGTGTTTTCTCATGACTTCTTGGCAACAATATGTAGGGACCATCATTAAATAAACAAGCCAACTCAGAAAACTACTGTATCTTGGCTTTTGTGTGATACATTCTTGAAGCACATTTAGTGTTTTGAGTTTTATTCTCTGAAGAATCAGCTCCAACATAACAAATACTTGTGTATCAAACTGTACTGATGAAGGTTTGTGGCTGATGGCTAACTGGAGATAAAAAACAGGAAATTGCTTGAAGACAGCTATCATGAACTGTTATAAACAACCAGCCATCCCAACCATGATGAAATGTCACAGATCAATTTCAATAAAAACAAGGGAATCTGGAGAAAAATGTTATCAACAACAACCAACACGTTGTTTTTGTTTTTTTATCTCTCTGTACTTTTCATTACATTGTATATAATTGCTACAACTTTTTTTTTTTTATTGATGCAAGGAAGTAAAAATCACAAGATGGATCGGTTCTGAGCCTTTTCTTGGTTGCAATGGTGATGGAAAGGCTGACGGATGAAGAGAGGTTGGACAGGAACAAGACCAAATACACGTGTAAATGGACAAGAGGACAATAACATGGTTAGGAAGCAATGAGTAGAGGCGATTAATATGGATGAGATTAAATACTTGGGATCAACTGTTCAAAGCAATGCAGAGTGTGAAACAGAAGTGAAGAGGAGAGTGCAGGCAGGTAGGAGTGGGTGGAGAAAAATGTCAGGAGTTATTTGCGACAGAAGGCTACCAGCAAGATTAAAGGGAGGGTTTACAAGGTGGTGGTGAGACCAGTATGTTGGATGGGTACACTGCCACTGATGAAAAGACACGAAAAAGAGTTGAAACAGGTAAGATTTGCGTTTAAACATGAATATATCAGAGGGACGGCTCAGGTTGGACATTTCATGGACAAAGTAAGAGTGGTGAGACTGACTTGGTTTGAACATGTGCGGAGGAGAGATGCTATGTACAGTGAGAGAAGGACGCTGAAGATGGAGCTGCCAGGCAAGAGGAAAAGATAAAGGCCAAAGAGGAGGTTTATGGATGTGGTGAGAGAGGACATGCAGGTGGTTGACATGACGGAGGAAGATGGAGAGGACGGGAAGAGATGGAAACAGATGTTCCACTCTGATCTCGTGATCTAAATTAGTGGCTCTGACTCAAACACATCTGCTGACCAAACACTGAGTCTTCACAAAACTGGGACACACAAACGACACTACAGGCCACAATCCAGATACACATGTTTTTTAATGAGTCTCTGTATTAACATAATAGACTACTGGCTATGAATACTCACAAAGTATGTTACTGTTCTTTTATAGAAGGGAAAGTATACAAAACTATTTTATAGATATTTGATGGACTTGAAAACCAAAGCTGTCGTGTTAAAAAAAAAAACTAACTTGGCAGGTCTTTTGTTGTTTTCTTCCCAAACTGGGATTTAAGTTTTGCTTACACCGTGTAACTATCTCTGCTACTACAAAAAAAAATACAGTCACACTGTTTGACTAATGCTCGCACAGGAGAGAAGCCAGAGAAGATGACCCACAGTTGAGATGCCCAAAATCAGCAATCATGAATGATCAAGTGGAGGCCATTTATGGACAAGTGACTGTCCAACACATAGCAGAGCTCATGGACGTCAATGTTGACTCAGGTCCATTGTTTTCACTGACATCTTGGGGATGAGCAAATTGTCTTAAAGATGGGTGTCCTGAATGTTGACAACATACAGTATCAGAAGCTGAAGACAATGGAAAGTTTGAGGACACTTTTGGCTAATTTTCAGGCAGATCCAGCTAAAATTTTCTCAGGTGATTTGCAACCTAGGATGAGACATTTGTTCACCACTTTCATCCAAAATAAAATAAACCACCGGTTCTCTGGCTCCCAAAAATTCAAGCAAGTGGCATCTGTTGGCTTCTGTGTTTTGGGACTGTGAGGTATTGCTCATGATTGATTTCTTTCAAAAGGGTCAAACCATTACCGGGACTACTTTGCATGACAATTGTGACAACTGAAAAAAAGCAATCAAGGAAGAAAGGAGAGGAAAGCTTTGAGTTGGAGTGCTGTTGCTCCAGGACAATGGACCCATCCACACAACACAGGTGACGGAAGCAGCCAAATGTGGCCATGAACCTTCCTCACCCAACCTGGCACCGTCCGACTTCTGTTTCCCAAACTAAAATCCGAATTGTGTTGTCCTCATTCTCAAAGTGATGATGAGGTTATTCATGCTGTTGAGGAGTATCTGGAGGCTCAAGATGTGACCATTTTCTGCGAAGGGATAGCAAAGCTTAAACATCGGTGGACCAAGTGCACTGAAGTTAAAGGAGACTATGTTGAGAAATAATGCAACAACAACGCTTCTCCTGAGAGGCTTTCTGGTGAGGCAGAGAACTTTTTGAGTTAACCTCCAACAGTGTCTGTAAAAAGTATTCACCCTCCTTGAATGTCATCTATAATCAATGGGGATGGTGTGTTTGTGATGATGTGCAGTAATTGGTGTCCGCCAAATATAATGTCTAGTCTGATGGCCAAAAAAAATAAATTTTTTTGTCTCATCAGACCAAAGAATCATCTTCCAGTTGACTTTAGAGTCTCCCACATGCCTTCTGGCAAACTCTAGTTGAGATTTCTCTTTCTCTTTGCCACTATCCTATAAAGCTTTGACTGGTGAAGAACAGGCAACAGTTGTTGTATGAACAGTCTTTCCCATCTCAGCCACTTAGGATTCATAGTTGTCTTGATGGCCTCCCTCACTCATCTCTGTCTTCCACAATAACTCAGTTAGTGAGGTCATCCTGCTCAGGACGAATTACACATGAGCCATATTGCTTCAGTTTCTTAATTCAGTGACTTAAACATTTTCTTATATCCATCCCCTGACTTGTGCTTTTCAGTAACCTTTTCATGGAGTTGCTTGAAGTGCTCTTTTGTCTTTAGAATGTAGTTATAGCCAGATACTGATACACCAGATACAGGTGTCTCTATACAACTTGAGACACATTCACTGCACACGGATGATCTCCATTTTACTAATTGTGTGACATCTAGCCAGTTGACTGTACCTGTGTTAAATTAGGTGAATCATTCTAAAGGGGGTGAATACTTATGCAATCACTCATGTATCATTTCAATGTTTTTTATTGATTGACATTACTTTGTAGAAATCAGTTTTCACTTTGACATGAAAGAGTCTTTTTTTGTAAATTCTTGTTGAAAAGCCTAATTACATTAATCTTTACTGAATGTTAAAAAGCAGTTAAAGTGGAAAATTTTCAAAGGGGCTGTGAATACTTGTTATAGGTACTGTAGGTCAAGTGAAGATGCTGATAAAAACTTCTTGAGGCCATTCAGCATGCTTTACAATGTTTGTGTGGGCTAATGATTGTGGCTGTATTTAATTTTTTGTACACACATACATGTACACCACCCATCTGGTTGTCAATGAAACCCAAAGGGAGAGCTGGAATGGCAAACACTCTCATTTGTTTTGGTCTGAGATGCTGGTGCTCTAGTGACATCCACTGGTTCTGAATGTTGCTTACAGCACCTTTATTCAAATGTTAAATGTAGATATCTGAAAAACATCTGAAATTCTTTCCGTTTCTTGACTTACACTATGATTTTCAAATCCCATCACACTGCCTGTACCTCCAAAAACGAAGACTTGAGCTGTAATCCAAGGAGAGCAGTAAGCAGAAATGGTGTATGACAGAGGAGTGCCTGGAGACTTATTAGATGATGCTGATTAAATGAACTAAACTGGGCTGAAAAATCAACACAACTAAAGTTCAAGGCAAGCTGAAAAGGAAGCTTTTCACAACTGCTTATATATTTCAGTGTGCATGTTGATTGTGGTTGTATGTTTCTGCAAGGACATGTGCCTTTATTTTCACAAAAGTGTTTGTAGGCATGTCAGTGCAAATGTTATCCAAAGGATTTTCAGCTTTGCAGCTTTCGGCTCAAGCCCCTCTGCTGCATCAAGCGAGAGACGGAAGCATGCAGAAACCACAACTGTTTCCGTCTTGTTAAATGTCAACTGCTTGGTCAACCTCTTCAGCCCTTTCTTAGTCGGTGCATATACTGTGTGTGTGTGTGTGTGTGTGTGTGTGTGTGTGTGTGTGTGTGTGTGTGTGTGAGTGTGTACGCTTTGCATTTGCTTCTGCAACTGCAGGAAACTGTTTATTCAGGCCCTTGGGGCCAGTGTGAAAATTTAGATGTTTGATGCATGCAAATCATTACCAACAGAATTACTGTCTTGTCACTGTAATTATACTGGCTTTATTACTGACCACTTTATTCATTCATTTTATTTGACCTTTGTTTAACCAGGGTGGTCTCTTGAGGCTGCAATCTATTTTGAGAGAGTCTTGGATAAAATCGCATTACAATAATATTATGCATCAACATTTAACACAAAGACAATACATGAGAAAAGAAGTGGCAAAAAATGAGAGTATAAAAAAAAACACATACACAATTTTCCTATTAAAGTCCTTGTTAAAATATAGATAGAAACAAAGCACTTGCCCATTTTAGCCGTTAGGAAAAAATTCCATGAGGTTATGTTTAAAAGCATAAGATCACTGGTGTCTGTAACTCTGATTATGGAGCCACCCACATGAGAGCTCTCTTACAACTCTCCATAGGTAACCTTGCTACAGACAAGAGCAGGGAGTGCTGAGAGCCCAAGCTGTACTCTAACACTGGTCGTGTAAGTATATACGTATGAGGAGAGATATGTTGGAGGGTGCTAACGGATACCCTTATAAATGAAGTAACACAAGTGGCTTTGGCTAAGGATTGTTAAAGAAGGTCAAGTATTTTCAAATGTAAAACAACTCTTGTTTAAAAGCTAGAATGTGGTTTAGTTATAATATCTTGACACACTTTCAATGAAAGCCTTAAAAGATTAATGGACATCCATCAAGGCAAAAGGTATTGAAGAGCCTAGTTTTGTGTTAAACTATGTTTTTGCATGGCCACCTTTACATGCAGAGCAACAATATCAATATGTTGTGTCATTCTGCAAGTTTAATTTGAGTATTTCCATTGTGTGAATGTGATTTCTGTGGAGAAAAAAGTAGCATTTCTTTCTTCTGTGTACCAAATCGCTTTTATGTGGATATGTGGAAACAGTGTGTCTGTCTGTGTGAGATATGTGCATTTGTTTGTACACCTTGTCTGTGTGTAGAATACCTGAATGGATGTTTATATCCCCAATGACATACACAAGGTCAGCACTATCCTGCACAAAAGCGGCTGCTAATATAACTTCAACTGCCAGCTGTAAAGCCTGTATTCCCTTCAAGTGTCACTAGATGGCGATGTGGTTATTTATTGGGGCCATTAGAGGCAAACTGCCTGTTTAGTACATCTATTTCATTGGCTCGCTGTGCTCATCTCCATTTAGCACTGTACAGTGGTATTTACAGCCCTATAGCCACTGGTTTATATAAACTGTATCTGCATGGTGAAAATTAGTTTCGGGAAACAAGCAAAACATTATGACAAAATGCAGGCTTGATTACAGCCTCCACTTTGTATTTTCAACTTTGTGATTACACATGGTTTCCTTATGCCCCCTCTTAATGTTTGAACACACTGAGAATAAAAACTACAGCATCCAATAGAGCACTTTACGTGATATCATGAACACGTCACACAAACACATAACATTAATTTCACTTTTACAATTACAGAAGACTGGAAACCACTATCACATCATCTCTCAGAAACATACGTGCATATTTTGTGACATACAGTCGATGCACAGACATACGCAGCTGTGCAGATATCGGTGCAATGCATAGTTTGCCAACCACCTGGAGATTCGTCCGTAACACCTTTTTTTCTTTCAAAGGTGTCGACTCAAAAGGATACAAAAGAACAGGAACATTTTACAATACAACAAAGTCAGCGTCAGAAGCTTTAACTGTAGAGATTAACATAGACTTGAACTCATCACACATCTTAGAAAACAAAAATAGGAACAACCAAACAAATAAAGAAATGATGGCATCAGTGTGGTTATACCTGATTGCCAGTGAGGGTGCACTAATATTCAAAAATAAGACTAAATGCAGATGGAGAAAAAATTCCCTCCGAATAAAAGTACAAGATTTAGACAATGGAGAAAAATGTTGAACTGTAACGATCTTCTTAAGTCAATCAAATTAGTTTTGTTTTTTCTTAGTAAATAACAGATATTTATACAGTTTCATGTCTTCTCTCACCACTGATTAGTAACCAGTTAGTGTTGAGCAGTTTCAACATCTCTGATGAATTCAAATTACATTTTAACATCAACAAAAAGACTGACTAATTGAGGCAGCTTGGTGGGTTAAGGTAATCATGTGATCAAAGGCAATCTGCTACAATATTGAAATATGAAGTATGCACAGCCTTAGATATAGTCGGAGCTTAATCACAGGGATTTTTGTCGCTACAGATACAGCTTGCTGCCTCATTTCTCTTCCTCCTCATCTGTCGGAACCTCAAACCTTTAGCTGTACTGTTGTACGAAATCGATGAAAAGTTTAGATAAGTGAGGTTACAGTGGATATAGCATGTATTCAGGCTCCAGGCAAACAAGCAGGGTCAATCAAAAAGCAAGACTGACCACGCTCTCAAAGGTTAAGTGCAGCCAAGACTATAAAACAGCACCGCAGCTTTGAATTGAGATTTCCACCTTATTGACTCTGTGAAAAGTTGCAAAGTTGACCTACGTTTTTTATTTTTTTTTATTTTTTACCTTTAAATGAGTGGATTTTGAATATATTTTGCTCTCACTTTGCCAGCAAAAAAGCTAGAGGCAAACAAAAGCTGGGTAACATCACAACATCACATTGGTGTTTTCATCTGTTAGGATTGTAAAGTAGAACTTTCTGGACAAATCTGCTATTAAATGGTCTGTGATGTCATCACTCATGTCTTGTATGGCTGAATCCGACAGCTATACTCCTTTTATTTGGCGTGCAATTAATTTTTTGCCATCAAGGTTTGCATACGATATCTCTGTTGCAGTTTTCAAAAATAGCCTTTTACTCTGTGCTTCAGAAAAGCACTCTTTGTCCCTGCAAGTTTAATGCAATCTCAATAGATGCCTCATTTAAATGCTTTGAGGTCAAGGTTGCTCTGTCAATGAATTTTGCTGCTCGCAGAGCAAAAATGAAAATTTGATTTTGATGTACCTAAGATTACTCCTAAGTACATAAGTATCACTGAACATTGTGTGAATAGTTCGGCAATGACATTCAAAGTTACTGCACTTGAAACCATGCCAGATTTTTTTTTACATCAGTCCATCACTTGCATCGGAACCATTTATTTTGTGTGATTTATACCTTTCTATTTTTATGCGTCTGCCAGTGCAACAACCGTGACCAGAGGCATTATGTTTCTGAGATGTCTGTCCATCTGTCTGCCCTCATGTCCGCCTGTCTCATTCTTGTGTACACAATATCTTTTGAGAGCCTTGAGGGAATTTCCTTGAATTTGGCACAGACATTCACTTGGATTCAAATATGATCAGATTAGATTTTGGTGGTCAAAGGTCACAGTGACCTAACAAAACATATTTTAGGCCAGAGCTCAACTTGTGAAAGCAACATCTCTAGAAGACCTGGAGGGAATTTCTTGAAATTTGACACAAACTTTCACTTGGACTCGAGAATGAACTAATTTGATTTTGGTGAAACCTCAAGGTCACTTTGACATCACAGATAACTCAAGAATTCGTCAGGTAATTATGAAAAACTTTCACACAAATGTCAAATGGGAAAAGATGATGAGGTGACTTTATATGGGCTGCACGGTGGCTTGGTTGTAAGCACCGACGCCTCACAGCTAGAAGATCCCCGGTTCGCATCCCGGTTAGGACGCCTGGGATCTTTCTGTGTGGAGTTTGCATGTTCTTCCTGTCCAGCGTGGGTTTTCACTGGGTTCTCCAGCTTCCTCCCACAGTCCAAAAACATGCTGGGGTTAATTGATGGTTCTAAATTGTCCGTAGGTGTGAATGAAAGTGTGCTTGGTTGTTTGTCTTTGTGTAGCCCTACGATAGACAACCTGTCCAAGGTGTACCCTACCTTGCCCCCCCCCGCCGCGACCCTAGAGAGCATTAAACGGTGTATAGATAATGGATGGATGGACATTTTATATCCAGAAGGTCAAAGGTCAACTTGACTGTGACATCATAATATTCAGCAAAAATACTTTTTTGGCCTTTATTCAAAGCCTTTAGTCAGGGGGAAAAAAACAGTGGATGTATGTAAACTGCAACTTGTCTGATTGGCTGAGGCAACCAGGCAAGTTTTTACTGATCTGATTTTGTTTCAGATCTTTAGTTTACAATTTCAAATAGAAGTCAGTTTTTGTGTGTGTCTCTGTATAAGTATCTGTAGCACAGACAGTTTAGCTCGCAATAAAGTAGTGAGTAGAGTTCCCCGATTGGTTTGAGCCATTTGACACAACAATTTATTGATGTATTAACCCCAATTAAGATACAATAGTTATATTCCCATATAATGTAGCTCCACGCAAATACTTTATTATCTAGTAATTGCCCAACCACAGTTTTTCCTTGCCACAACATCAATTATGAACAGAGTTGCCACATAAGGCAACATTATAAGTTTAATTTCTCCTCAAGCAGGGTCATTTTTTCAAGTTATTATTTTTTTGCTAAAACTGCCACCTAAAGGATGAATAAGGAGCAGTTTTAAATCTTTAGCTGCACTATGTGTACAAGCTGCATTATATCCCATAATTAAAATTTAAGCAGCCTATTAAAGCTTAGTGACCTAGGACTAACTCTGCTATAAAGATCACTATTGGAAATATGGTTCAGCTAAAAACATCATGAAGCATTTATCGTTACAACGTCCAGCAATATCAATAATAAAAACTTCAAGAATGAATGAAACATGTAAAACACTGCCCAGCACTATTCAAGAGGAAAAGATAAAGAAAAGGGCCCAAAATCCACTCCTCACACCACGACATCCCATCAAGGTCAATTTGTGGCAATTCTCATCTCGCCTCAAGTGCACTGCATGCCTCATCTCGTGAATACACATTTTGACAACGGGGAGTCAGACTGTCAGTAAGACACATGCAGTCCTCATGGTCCGCCCACTCGGCAGTCCGGAGAGGAGGACAGTACAGCTCTGCAGCAGCTACGTCACTGTGGAGCTGCAGACACATGAGACAAATTGCCCAAAATCATTCTCCGGGTGACTCCTACTTAGCTGCTTTCATGCAGAGCCAATTTTGAACAAACACATGCACGCACTCATACAATCGCACACAGAAAGAGGCATAGACCCATGGAGATAGAATGCACACGAGCGCCCACGCACACACACACATTCATACGCTTGCTCATTCGTACAGCTTACTCTCGCGGCATGCCAAAACTGGGGTCACAGCCACTCGTGGTGAATGAGTGCCAAACAGACTTGAGCAGATGAAGAGATGAGAGGAGTCCAAACACACACTCTGCCTCTCTCTCTCTCTCTCTCTCTCTCTCTCTTCTCTCTCTCTCTCTCTCTCTGTTTCTCATTCTGCCAATCAAGCGCTCACAAACAGTGCTGCACTGTAG